>JAPSGF010000130.1:778925-796411 GCA_035772895.1 Perdix hodgsoniae
ATACATATATATGTATATATATGCCCATATAACCTATATATATATATGTGTGCATATATATATGTGTGTATATATATATATATATATACACATACATATGTATAGGTTGCATGTGGCTGATTTTGGGGTGTCTGGGGGTACAAACGCTGGGCGGAAGGGGGTTTGTTTGCCCTTAGCCTGTAGGAGAGTAGCATGGGGTGCACGTGGCTGATTTTGGAGTGTTTTGAGGTGTAGGGGGAGGCTGCTCCCATCCTGTCCCTTTTTGCCTCTTGCAGGTTCTCGGCATCCCGCCCGGCTCTGGCATTGAGGAGGTGCAGAGGAGCTACCGGGAGCTGGTGAAGGTTTGGCATCCAGACCACAACAGGCAGCGGGCTGAAGAAGCCGAGCGACGCTTCATTGAGCTGCAGGAAGCCTACGAGGCGCTGGGGGGGCCCCGCAGGGCAGCAGCGGCAGGAGGCTGAGCCCGGCATGCGGGGGGCAGAGGCACTGATGGGGGGCTGTAAGCTGGGGTTTGTAACACGAGGTTCCTTTGCTTTCTTTGTTTCTTTGCTCGGCGCCACGCGGTGCTGGGGCCGGGGATGCGAACCGTGCAAAGCAATGCGCGAGGTGTCGTGTGAAGTGTTGCACGGGGGTGGCTGCGACCGTTTGCTCGTGCAAATCATTGCGTCGACCGTGCAAAATCCAGGCAGGTCGTTGCACGAGGATCTGTGCAAACGGCTGCGCCGGGACTTGTGCAAACCGTTGCATTGGGCACCGTGCAAACCGCCCCACGCCGATCCGTGCGCAGCATCGCCTGAGGACCTGCCGTCCACCTCCGAGCCTCCGGGCTTCCAGCAACCCACCCCGCTCCGAGCGGCATCGTTCAGGTGGAACCGAGCCTCGAACCCGCCCACATCCGCGCTCAGTCGCCGCCTTTCCCACGCTCGACTCTTTCCGGAGAGCATTCGGGTGTTTCCGCCACAGGGCGGTGGCTCTCGGCAGTTTCCGTCCACGTTCGGCCCCCGCTGCCCCGCCTTGCTCTGCCCCTCAGGGGGCGGTGAGGCGTGGCCTCTCCAGCACCGCATCCGATTGGTCCTCGGCAGCGATTAACCCCTCCCCTCTCCGAGCTGCGTCTGCGCACGTTACGGAACACAGCTCTGCCCTCTCATTGGCCAGAACCCCTCAGCCCGCCCCCCACCTCGCTCCAGACTGGCTGAAAACGCAAGGAGGCGGGCCTCGCCTCCCCCTCCTCCTTTCTCTCATTGGCTGCGGTCTCCGGGAACAGAGCGACGCTATTGGCTTTTTCGCGGCGTCCGCGGAACCGATTGGTTAGCGGAAGGCTGAGGGCTCCGGCCGGGCCGCCGGTCCCCGCCTCCTCTCCGCTGCATCCGCGGCGGCCTGAGGTGAGCTGAGGGGCGGGGGGGCGGCCTGGAAGCGAGGGGGGGTCCGGAGGGAGCAGGGCCTGAAGGATGCGGTGGTGGGGAGGGGGACGCCGGGGGCTGATTTAGAAGGGAGAACGGTGAGAGGAGAGACCCCCGTAGGCCGCGGGGCGGGGGGAGGGGGGGGGGGAGGCGAGGCCCGCCTCCTTGCGTTTTCAGCCAGTCTGGAGCGAGGTGGGGGGCGGGCTGAGGGGTTCTGGCCAATCATAGGGCAGAGCCGCGTAGCCCGCCCCCCACCGCGCTCCAGACTGGCTGAAAACGCAAGGAGGCGGGCCTCGCCTCCCCCTCCTCCTTTCTCTCATTGGCTGCGGTCTCCGGGAACAGAGCGACGCTATTGGCTTTTTCGGGGCGTCCGCGGAACCGATTGGTTAGCGGAAGGCTGAGGGCTCCGGCCGGGCCGCCGGTCCCCGCCTCCTCTCCGCTGCATCCGCGGCGGCCTGAGGTGAGCTGAGGCGGGGACCGGCGGCCCGGCCGGAGCCCTCAGCCTTCCGCTAACCAATCGGTTCCGCGGACGCCCCGAAAAAGCCAATAGCGTCGCTCTGTTCCCGGCGACCGCAGCCAATGAGAGAAAGGAGGAGGGGGAGGCGAGGCCCGCCCCGGGGCGTTGGGAGCGAGGGGGGGGAGGTGTGGGTGGCTGAAGGCTCCATCGGGCACGAAGGGCCCGCAGATCGAGCCCAGGCTGCGGGTACGGCTGAGTCAGTGCTTCTCCTCCCCATCACACCGGGTTCGGGGCTTTGCCGTTTGTCTCCTTCCTTTTTGTCCCTCGTTAATGGGGGCTAATAGCACTTAATGATTCTTGGGGGGGAGGGGGGAGGTTGTAACTCCGCCAGCAGCCGAGTTGTGTTCAGCTCCAGCTGTCCCAAGCGTTCGGTTGTTGTGGTACCTCGTGAAGTTCTGTCCTTTGGGGCTTTGTCGCCTCGTTGTGCTCCTAAGAGCCGTCCCATGAGGTAGCGTTCCTTTAAAGGAGCGTTTAAATGTTTTATGAAGCCCTCAGCAAGAAGGTTCTGCTCGGATCCCGGGTGAAGGAGCTCCGAGGTGACTGCAGGAGGGTTTGTTGGTGCTGCGTTCTTCTGGCAGTTAAAATGTAGAGCTTCTTTTTAATGGCTGCCTCGGGCTGTGGCTGAGGTCAAAGGGAAAGCTGAGAGGGGATGGCCAGAACAGCCTTCCCCTGTTTGGAGCTTGGGGAGGTGCAGGAAGTCTTCACCACACAGCAGCAGGGCAGGGGAAGGTGTCATTTTCTATTTCCCATCACCTTTCTCCTTCTTTCTTCTCAAAAAGTTGGGGTTTTTGTTTGTTTTTTGTAGATGTTTTGGTTAAGAGCTCAACCCCAGTCTAAAAGGCGATCGTACTCTTATCTGTGCCATAATTCTTGGCGAGTCCCTGAGACCTTTCTGCTCAGAAAGGCAGCAAATGAAGCCTGAAAGCAGCAGTGGTGCACACTGTTGCTGAGAAAAATGCTTTTTCTGGTCCTCCTGCATCCTGCTGAGGTTTTTGGAGCACTTCAAGCCAAGGGGTCCTGCTGTGAAAGAAGCAGAAGGGGGGTTCCCACCTTGAGGTGTAGGTTGTGTTACTGTGTAAAGCGTCAGGAATCCACCACTGTGTTTGGAGACTGAATGTGGAAACTGCTCTGGGAGGGGGGAACTGGCCCTTTTTTTCTGCAGCAGCCACCAGTGGGGGCTCCGCTGATTGCAGGAGAACTCCTGTGGGGGGTTCTGTGGGCTCAGGGGGTGGCTGCAGGAGCGTTTCGTCAGCTGGAGGACGGAGCTTTACTTCCTCACACTGATAAGGGGACCCAGCGAGCCTGGGAAAGGTCCACGTTTGAGGAACAGCTCACAGTGAGCGGGGGCAGAAAAGTGAAAGGCTGGGGGGGGGGGGGCTGAGGCCTCTGAGTTTGACTTGGGCTGCTGTAACATAGTGGGCATTGGCTGGTTTCACCCTCAGAACTTCAGAACTCCACGTTTCTCAGCAAAAGCACCTTTGGTTAGAATAATAAAAATCCCCAGGGCGCGTTTCTCTCCGTTCATTTTTCCCTTTGGAAACAGGGAGCTCTCAAGTTTGGAAAGTTGACTGAAATGCTCTGTCTAGACAGGGCAGGAATGGCCTGGAAAGGGAACACCACGGGCGGGGTGATCTGAAGTCATTTCTTTCTTGCTGTGCTGTCTGTAAAGCTGCGAATGACTTTTCCTTATTTGAAAGTGAGCCGGTTTGTGCTTAGCAAAAATGTGCATTCCCGTTGTGGCTGGGGAAAGCTGAGATCAGGGAAGGTTCCATCACTCTGTCTGCAGCATTGGGTTTCTGTGGGTTATTATTTTGTGCCCCCTCCATCCCATTCAGTATTTTATTTTAGTGCTGCAGGTTGCTGTCTTGTTCTGCGTTGACTCTTTGCTGTTTCTGTAGATATGCGGATTTGAGCTGCTTGATCCCACCCTGGGGGTTGCTGGTGCTAATTTTGGAGGAATGTTTGCCATTAGATGCTCATCAGTGGTTATTTTATTCCCCACTCCGTTGCTTTTTCACTTTGTGCACAGGCAGCTTAGAGCTAGGCTTGGCAAAGGGTGGCTGGGAAGCTGTGGTGCACTGCTTGTTTCCCTTCACATGTTTTAATTACTGCTCATTTTCTACCTCTGAAGTGGGGAGAAGCTATTTCCTGGGTGATAACATGCACTTGCTTCAGATATTTGGAGATCTCCCAATAACTTTTCAGGCAGTTTTTTTTGTTGTCGTTTCTCTTTTTACAGTGGTGTCCCCTCAGGTGCCTGCTTTTGAGGCTGCAGAGACAGCTTATAAATGTTCCTTGCTGAATTTGTAAGCAGTCACTCTTTGTATGTAAATATCCATTCATTTACTGAGCTGAGTTGGAGGCAGCTGGAGGGAGTTCACCTGAAGTGCTCTGTGTGGTGCTCCAGGCTTGGTGCATTTCTGCTCTATTTGGTGCCTTTCTGCTCTGTGTGATGCTCCAGGTTTGGTGCCTTTCTGTGCTCCCTTCTTGTCCAAAAGTGCATTTATTTATGGGCGTGGAATTATCAAGAAGGTTTGGGTGCAGACCTTAAAGTGCCCAGGTCCCTGTGCACTGGGAAGTGAAGTCTGGGATGCATTTCAAATCATTATCCCCATCCTTCCCTGCTCTCATTTTGGGATTTCAGCTCCTCATACTGCGGCAGTGCTGCTGCATTCTTTGGGCTTCTAAACCATATCCTGGGAATGCCCCTACAGATAATCCTTGCTAGGTTGGGTGGGAGCTGAGCTGATTATTTCTCGAGCAAACAAACTCTGTGTTCCTCGGTGCATTTTCAAGCCTGTGGGTTTCACTAGGAACGCACAGAGCCTCCTGGTTCCGTGATGCTTTGCCTTCAGCCTGCATTTGATAGATAGCATTGGCAGGTCGTGCCTTTTCCTCCTGGCTGCTCGGGCCGGATCCCCATTGTTCTGCACACCCTGTCCAGTTGCTCTTTGTTTAACCTGGCATTGTCCCTCTCCTGCACCGGGGAGCCAGAAGCATAAGGAAAATCCGTGCACAGGAACCGAGTGTCCCTGCTGTGTGCTGCTGGGATGCTGGCTGCTGACACACCAGGGTTCCTCATTGCTCTCCATCCACGTCGTTCGTTAGCAAACGTTTTATGGTGGCTGTAAACCCACCTGGTTGTGGGGCTTAAATCACAGAGTGCCTTGAGCCTTTTGGGTCCACAGTGAGGCCGTGGGGCTCCTGCTGCCTTAAGTTTTACGTTGCTTTCTGCTAGCTGTTCCAAAACACCTTTAGCAAAATACAAATTTTGCTCTTTAAAACCCAGCAGTAAGACGTGCTGACAAGCTGAGGGATGTGGGGTACCCCTTGGGCTTGCTGGGCAGCAATTTCTGACTTCCTTTCTTTCTTTTTCCCCATTGTTATTTAGAACCTGAGACAACTGACACCGGCAGCCGCGTGACAAGGAGCAGCTTTCCCCAGGAAGAAGCCGTGCTGCTCTGTGGGGCTGTCAGCTGAATTCTGACAGCTCCAGACCCTGCTTGCCCTCTCTGCTGTGATTTTTGCCGTCCCAGACCAAACACCATCCACTCCCCTCCTCGATTGGAGGCCGTGTGTGAATCACAGCTGCGCTGCTCAAGGGCTACGACTTATTTTTCTCCCCCCTCCCCCCCTCCTTCTTGTATAGCTGCACATTAGAGCAAACACACCAAGATGTCTAAAAAGCAAAACCCAAAAGGTAAGATGCATGTGGATATGCTATAATCAAATGTCAATAAACAGCACAATTGATTCCAAAGTTATCAATTAGGAGAGGGGTTAATTGCCTCTGCTGTACTCCTCTCCAGGCTGCTGGCGACGCTTGACAGCTTCTTGTCACCATCTTGGTGACATCGTATAACCTGTTGGGTTTTGTGACATTTGTAGCAGCATTTCAGTTGTCCAGCTGGACAGGTCTGATTCTTGACTTGCTGCATATATTAATACTGTCCCATTTTCACTGTCAGAAAGCAGCAGAAAAGAAATATTTTTAGTAGTTCATAACACCCCTGCAGCACCCATGCAGGTTCTCCCTTTTCTGCTGTTTCACGTTAAAGACAAAGCTGTTCTTGCAGCAAGCAGCTTAGTGCAGCAAGAGCCCTTGTTTGCTGCACGTGAGGCATTAATTCTAAAGTGTGGGGAGGGGAGAGAGGTAGGGGTTATGAAGGTTATGGTTGTCTTTTTATTTGCACTGACTGCTAATTAATAATTTAAGGCGAGTGCTTTGACAATCCGTGTCCTCTACCTCAAGAGAAGAGCTTTTGTTCTCAGTAGATTTTTGCCTCTCGCAGCTCTGGTGCAGAAATGGTGCCTACCTGAGCAGCACTGCTGTCCTTTGACATCCAGATCCATGCATGATTCGAAGCAATTAGCAGCACTTCTGGAAATTACTGTATAGGATAACTTTGGAATTATTTTTAAAATGCTGCATCTGTGCTTTTGGAAGCCTCGACACAAGCCGTTAGAAAATTGTCTTCTCTCTGCTGCTGGAAATGGAGCCCAGCAATTGTTGTCAGTGAATACGTGGGGAGAAAAGCAACAGGATGGTGGGGAATGGAGGGAAGTCTGCAGGAGGCAGCAGGGAACCCTGCAAGGCTGGCACTGCTGGGTTTCTGAGGCCAGAAGTGCAGCGGGGCTGTCAGCATTTGATGCTGCAGCCCTAGTGTGCTCAGCAGATGTCATGCAGGCTCTGTGCAGGTAAGGAGTATCTTCCCAGTTTCTCTGGAATCCAAACAAAACCCCTTTTGCTGTGTAACAAAGGAGCAGTGAGGAGTGCTGAGAGGTGAGAGAGCTGCTTCCAATAGTGCAGCAGTTCTGAAAGCAAATCAGGAGCCCACCTGCTGCTGTTGCATGGGAGTGCTGTGGAACAGGGTGAGCATCTGAGCTGCTCAGGAGGGTGTTGGTGGGATTTGAGAAGTGGGGATGCAATTTGGGCATGGATGCAGTGCAACCCTCGGGCTCTTCCTTATCTGTATACATCAAGGAGGCATTGCTATTGGTGAAAAATTGCCCTGTGTGAACTTGAGGAAGGGGAAATGTCACAGGGAGCCTGTGCAGGTGTGGTGTGGGGGAAGTTCTGTTTTAATCTCATCCTTCATCTAACAGTGCCCCACTCAGGTGGGGAAGCTCTGCAGAATCCCAGCTCTGTGTAAGTGCTGCTTTCTCAGCCTTTGGCTGGGAGAGAGAATCCCAGAACTGACAGAGTTGGAAAGGACATATGCAGACCCTCAGTCTAACCCTGTGCTAAAGCAGGGTGGGTAAGAAAGCATCGGGAAGGGCTTGGATCTCTCGGGGAAGGAGATCCCGTCCTCTCTGGGGGTCAGGTTTGGACTTAGGGCTGTAATGAATGCTTGGGCCATTCGGATCTATTTACAACTACAGCAGTAACCTGGCATTTCTTGTCTAGACAAAGCTCCGAGGTGCAGCTGCCACCTCTGTGGGCTCCCTCTGCAGCACAGTGACCACACCACAGGGTGTTAAAACAGTTTCTGCAGCAGCTGATGGAGGCACTGAGCTCCAGCTCTGAATTGGAGGCGGTGATGGGATGAGTGCAGTTTGTGAGCCAGATGGAGCTCCTCATGCATCTTAATGCCCTCAGTGGGAAAAGAGGGGCTTAGAGGCATGTGTGGTAGTGGTGTCTGTGCTCCTGGATCATAGGGAAAGTGGGAGAATGCTGGAAAGTCCTGCAGGGACCCTGATCTGTGCTGGTTTGTATCTCGCTGCTAATTTTTGCTCAGTGGGTACCGATACACAGCTAGTTTTGGAAGCTAAATGATTTGTTTCTATGTTCAGTCCTGCAGTGGCAAACAGGAGTCAGGATGTCCCAAAATGGGCAGGGCTGTCACAGGCTGCTGGGTTCCTGATGTCCCAGGAAGCAGAACGGGTATTTCTTGGGCTGTTTTTGCACGTCTTTCATGTAGGAGTGTCTGATCAGTGGAGTTACAGGAGAAGGAAACTGAAGTGAGCAGGCCGTGTGCTGCTGGGCAGGGCAGATTCTTCCTGGCAGCTTTGGTGCTTCTGTTGAAGAGAACCAATTTATTAAACAGTGCTAAAGCACAGAAATAAATGATCTGGGATGAGCGATTTCTTGCCCCCTCCTTTTTCTGGGAGCTGCGGTTATGAGCACAGAAGCAATTAAGACCATGGTTCCGGAGTTAATGCGTTGCATCCGCAGGGCAGCGCTGTGTGTTTTCATGCAACAGCATCCAAATGACATGGCGTTCCATGCTGCCATGCACAGCCACAGCCCCACGAAGGTGTTCATTCCCCAAATCCTGAAGGCAGTGGCAGCAGCCAGACGTCTGCCCACAAGGATGGAGCACTTTAAATTCCATCCATCCCTGCAGATCCGTGCCACCACCAGAGACCTGAGTGCCAGCAGCCCTTCTAATGATGCTCGGGAGCACTCCTGGGCAATAACACATGAAGACAGTGAAGTCTCCATTGCATAATTTTTGCATGATCAACGTAGCTGCTGAAAGGACCGTGGCTGGAAGCTGGAGTTGTGGTGGGAGTGAGGTGCTGGCAGCTCCATCTGCGTGAGCTCCAGCACAGACACAGCTGTAGGAAGGGGTAGGATTGAGCACTGCAGCGGGGAGCTGAGCTTCATCTTCCTTGGCACCTGGGTCCTCGGTGGCTGTTCTACAGTGAGGGTTATGAGAAAAGATCTCTAATTCTCACTCGGTGATGGGAATCTGAGAGCCATTTACAAGATGAAGGGCCGGAAAGTTGGGAGCTCAAACTTGCGTGAGCTTCAAAAACAGGAGACAATGTCGCTCGTGGGGCTGAAATGGGGAAGGACAGAGCGAGGGAAGAATTTAAGCGTTCATCTGTAGCCTAAATAAGAGCCTGACCTTTCCATCATGTTCAGAATTCTGTCACTGCGTTTGGAGGCATCTCGGTTTAAATGCTACATCAATGTCTGGGAACCGCAGAAGTCAATGGTGTGTCTCAAAACTGCGTGTGAGTAATTTGGAGGAGGTGAGGGAAGGGACATGAATCAGCAGCTCGGGGTGTTGGCCCACCATTGCAGGCTGCTGGATGCATTTCCTTCCCCAAAACCCCAAATTTAGATGCTTTGGGCCTTTGGCACCTGAGGTGATCCCAGGGCAGGGATGGCAGGGAGTGAATCTGTTGCTGGAGGCTGGCTCGGCTCTGAGTCTATCTGGAAGATCAGCATTGCCCCGAGGTTGGGAGCTGGTGAGGAGCATGAGCTGCTCAGTCTCCAAAGCCATTCATCAGTCTGGTTGCCTTCTCGTATCTCCAGGTGGGGGAGGTTGGTAATGTGCTGCTCAGAGGCTCGGGTGCTGAGGAGATCATTTGCTCTTTGTTGCTGGGCTCACAGGGTGATTGATGCAGAAATGTGAGGGTGCTACCAGCCTGTTTTGGTAATGGTTTATGTCACACCAGCCCTGCTAGGGCTGCGTTTGCTTCTTTGTGGTTTGGTCTGCAACTGGCTCGAAGCAGAGCTGTGGCTGAAGCAGTTTCATTGGCTCCCTGTAACATGGCGGGAGGAACAGAACCTGTCCTTTAATTAAGGTTGGGGCGCTGTGTGCTTTGCTCTCAGCAGCTAATTGCCCTCTGTTTGGTAGAATTACCCAGCAAGCACTGTAACCACTGGAGCTGACCACGCTCTCCAGATGTCTCCCAGCACCTGAACGTTCCAAAGTGAGTTTCCCATCTCCTTTGTCTTCGCAGATTCTTCTGGGTTCATTTTCGACGTGCAGTCCAACACTGTGATGGCCCAAGGAGGAACCTTTGAAAACATGAAGGAGAAGGTAAGTGCATCTCATGGGACTTCAGCTTGCCATTTTAGTACTGCGTCTTTATCTGCTGTCAGAGGTTAAATATGCTTCTGTCTGAGAGCTAACTGCGCTTCTTTCATAAGCAGAATTTTATGCAGGCTAAATCATCCTGGCATATGAAAGTTTGATAAGGAAGGCATCGGTTAAGGTGTTCAGACTGCTTGCACAGGGCTGCAGTGTGAGGTAGAGCAAATGCTTCACCTGTCAGCCACTTTTCTTCCCTCCAGATCAATGCAGTGCGTGCCATAGTCCCAAACAGGAGCAACAATGAGATTGTCCTCGTGCTCCAGCATTTTGACAACTGCGTGGACAAAACAGTGCAAGCATTTATGGAAGGTAACTGCAGTGGGCTTCTGGGCTCTGTCATAGGGTCACAGAATCATAGAATGGCCTGGGTTGCACAGGACCACAATGCTCATGTAGTTTCAACCTGCCTGCTTTGTGCGGGGTCACCAATCAGCAGGCAAGGTTGCCCAGAGCTACATCCAGCCTGGCCTTGAATGCCTCCAGGGATGGGGCATCCACAACCTCCCTGTGCAATCTGTTCCAGTGCCTCACCACCCTCTGAGTAAAAAGCTTTCTCCTAATATCTAACCCCTGTCTCAGTTTAAAACCATTCCCCCTTGTCCTATCACCATCCACCCTCACAGACAGCCATTCCCCCTGCTGTTTATATATATATATAAGCTCCCTTCAATCTCTGGAAGGCTACAATGAGGTCTCTCTGGAGTCTTCTCTTCAAGCTAAACAAACCCGGTTCCCTCAACCATTCTTCATAGGAGAGGTGCTCAGCCCTCTGATCATCTTAATGGCCCTCCTCTAGTCACTTGTACCTGCTCTGTTTGTGGGCCTTCAGGAGCTCCTGCAAAAGGATCAGGGTGCAGCACGTACCCCACGTGGCAAGGAGCGTGTGGAGCTTCTCAGCTTATCCACACATGTCCTGCACAACTCCTAGACGGTTCTCTTCCAACTCTTTGTTGATGTTTGTCCAAAGAGAGGTTAAGGCAGAGATAAGGACTTGATAACTCTTTAGGTAATGGGGGTTAGATACTCAATTACAGAAGCTCTCACTCATGTGTACAAAGCAGGGAGCGTCTTCAGCTTCATTTTTTCTGCTGTTTGTACTTTGAAACCCAGATGGGTTTTGAAATACTTTGAAGTGCTGAATGGATTTTGTGACCACAAAGAAAGTGGTTCTTGCTGTTGGCACTGCATGTGTGCCACCCTCACTGCTCATCACTGCTTTTTGTTTCAGGTAATGCCAGTGAAGTATTGAAGGAATGGACTGTCACAGGCAAAAAAAAGGTAACACTTTAAGTACACCTTGCAAATGCAGTTGTCTTTTTTTATTATTATTATTTCTCCGAGGATGAGGGAGAGCATAAATCGAGGCTGCCTGCCGTTCTCTGTGTTCCTGGTAATTTTGATGAGATGAGAAGCCAAAGAGCAACATGTTCTGCCCCATTCTGTGCATGCACACTGCTGGCAGCAGAGCAGACTGCCAAAGATGATTGCTGTGTTATCAGGTGCCTCGCTGCTAAGAGCAGGGATTTGCATGGGGCCTTGGTTGCAAGCAGAAAACATCACGTTTGCACTCGGTTTCATTGTCAGACACGTCGTGTTGGGCTGAAAAAAGCTTCTAGACTTACAGCCCTTGCAATAGCTTTTGTTTTGCTGACCCTCTGCAGGACCCCTAATCCACACACCCAGCCCCACGCTGAAGTAAATCTTTCTCAGGTCCGTTTGCTGCAGCAGAGCTCCGTAATTCACTGCTCAGATGGTCGTGCCGTTCCATTTTTCATCGGTAACCTTTGGAGCTGAACAGTTGCATTTAATGCTGAGCTCTGTGGAAATATTTCTGTGTCATGTAGGCTTCCCTGCCCAGCTCTGTGCTCAGACCTCTGCGAAACGGTTAAAGGAAGATTTGCGAAGTTTCAGAACTTGATATTATAATGTCCAAATCCACCAGGACAGGAAGAAAATCATAATTATTCAAAAGGACTCCTTTGAATACTTAAAAAGCAGCGGGATAAAATAGAGAGGGGAGAGATGTGACCGAAGAGCCGCGTGCTGGGGATCGAGGGAATTGCTGTCAGAGCGAGGTCTAGGGCAGCACCCCAAGGGGAGTGGGGCAGCTCCCCACAGCCCCACTGCTTCCCACAGCCTTCATCCCATGCCCTGGGCTCCCTGGCACACCATTGGAGGGGATAATGAGTTTGCATGTCGTTAATGCCTCTATATCTGTCCTCATTGTTGAATGAATCCCTCCTGCTGCTAACAGGATCAACAACAGGGCTGGCTGAAAAGGCATTTAATTCAGCTACTTTCAGGCCGTAAGCACAAGCTTAATTTTCCCTTCAGGAATTAAAGCTTAACGTTTTTATTTCTCTCTCTCTCTCTCTCTCTCTCTCTCTCTCTCTCTCTCTCTCTGTGGTTTGGATGCCTAATCCTCAGAACAAGAAGAAGAAAACCAAACCGAAACCGCAAGCGGAGGCGAACCCTGGCCCCTCAGACCCCAGGAAATTGGTGTCCACTGAAGAGGAGCAGTCAGCAAACTCAGAGAAGGGGGGAATTAACGGTTTCCATGTCAACGGCTGCGCCCATGACACGGAGTCGGTGGACTCGCTCAGCGAAGGGCTGGATGCGCTTTCAATTGATGCCAGAGAGCTGGAGGATTGCGAGGCCTCGGTGCCAGACATGCCTGAGAGAACAGGTTAGTCCCCAGAAGAAGCGGCAGGAGGCACCCGCTGGGTGTTTAAAAAGCAGAGGAGCTGCCTCTTGCCTTTTGTGTCCCTCCTTTGACTGGGGTCAGCTTTGAGAGCTGATTTGTTTGTACGGTCCTCCAGGAAAGGGCAGCTCACCCCGAGCTTTGATTTCTGCTTGTGGTCCTAAAGGGCTGGTGAGCGTTCTGTTGTCCTCTGTGTGTGTCGTCGTCGTCCCTCCCCCCTTCACACCAGTGTGCTTTGCTCTAGCAGTGCCTCAACTAGAGAATGGAATAGCAGACCTCGACACCAAATCTCTCACCGTGCACCCTGCCCAGAGCCCTTCGTCTCTCAGACAGCGTCCTGATCAGCACAGCGCGAGCAGGTCCGGCTCCAGACCCGCAGCCCCCGCCTCCCTGCCTGCTGTGCGCCTGGACAACGTCCCCTTCTCACCTGCAAACAAGAAGCTGGGTAAGGCCCCCGGGTCTGCACCCTCCCTGGTGTCACAGCAGGTTGCCAGCAGCCAAATTCTCACCACCTCATCCGCTGCACTGCTGACAGACAGCACTGAGGCAGGCTGGACGTTGATTTTAATACAAGCTAACACACTTCTTATTATCTGGCCTCTAACTTGCACTCTGCTCCTCCTCTTCCCCATGCACAGCAGGAATCTTGACAGCAGTTTAGATGTAGTGCCTGGAGCAGCAAACCCGTATGTGTGAGAAGGCAGGGTGGGAGGCAGCCTTGCTGCATACGCTTAGCCCATTCTTCTCTGCTTCCTCGCAGAGCCTTTGGGTTCTTTCTCATCTGTTGTGAGAATGTGTCAAGAGGACAGTAGTTGGGACCAGCCCTGTTACAAGAAGTGACAGCCTCCTGTTACCCGTGGTTTTTTTCTCTTTCTTTTCCTCTTTTCTCTTTTTTTCCTCTTCTCTTACAATAACAAGAGGGGGCAGGAGGACCTGAGACAGCGGTGGTGAATGTGGTTATCATGCTTAGCTCAGTGAGGTGAGGCGGAGGCTGTTCCCCTAACCCAAAGCAACTCGGATGCGTTTGGTTACTGTTGTGTATTTGAAACTGTAGAGGGGTGTCCCTGCCCACAGAATGAAATCCTTCAAGCTCTGGGAAAGCTTTTCTCGGTGGAAAACCTGCAGAACTTCTGCTGAACCAAGAGCTTCTGTAATGGGGGAGGGAAAGGAGGTATTAAAACCAAGCAGGACATAGTTTAAAAGTAAGAGGGGAAAGCATTCTCCTGATTTCCCCTGCTGGGAGGATTTAGCAGTGTGATTGACATGGCTGTTTAAGTTCTCTCTGTCTCTTGGTAGGTTCTAATATTGAAAAATCAGTGAAGGATCTCCAGCGCTGCACCGTCTCACTGGCTCGGTACCGGGTCGTGGTGAAAGAGGAAATGGATGCTTCCATTAAGAAGATGAAGCAGGTATTTGCTGAGCTGCAGAGTAGGTAAGTGAAATGCAGGAAGGAATCCAGATGTGTTGAGGATTAAGATCAATGAATTCAGAATAAAACTTCAGCTCTCCAGTCAGGCTAATGACAAGCTTGTGTTTGCCCCGCTGGCCAAGCACCGTTTGTCAGCGCTTGAGAGCTCAGCGTGTCGTCAAGAATTAAGCCCATGTCTGAAGGCCTGTGCTCTGCAATTTGTAGAAGGCTTTTTGCAGGCAGCTGTGCAAAGCCTGCGTTGGAGCTTACTGCCCGTGCATGCAGCAGGAGCTCCGTGCCCCATTCAGGGCTTTGTTGTCCATCCAGATCTTCAGCAAACTTTGATTCTGTGTCTGCATGAGGCAGTTATATGGCCTTCCTTAGGTCCTGTTAAGCACAGAGGGTGGGAGGAACTCGCTGGGTAACGTGCTGCTAGCTGGGTGCTGGCGTTGGCTGTGCTGGGAGCAGAGAGTGCAGCAGTCTGTGTCTCTTCAAAACAAATATTTGTATTTGAAATCTGCAAATTCGGGTTGCATACAGCATGGAAGAGCAGGCTCCTTCTGGAGGTACACACACACACAGTACAGATCATAATGCAGAGCATTGCTTCTCCGTTTTTAAACCAAGCTTTGAATACAGTGCACAGTGTTCCCTCCAGGTGCACTCAGGTCTTTTTAATTACCATTTTCATTGCTTTGGATAAGCATTTTACAGTGACATTCCCAAAGTCCTAACACCAGATGCACTTGATGCCTTGACTGACTGGATCTGTTAGTGAGAAATTGTTCTTCTTGGTTATACAAACATGATTGCATTTGATAAAGAGGTGTAAGAAACTGCACAGAGAGTTCCCTGCTGATCTCATCATCTCCGAACTCGCTGAGGGTGCACTCACTCCCACTGCCCAGCTCTCTGATGATGTTAGGGGTCAGTGCTGGGACCAGAGCTCCTTGAGGGGCACCACATATCACTGGTCTCCATCTGGATACTGAGCCATCGGCCACCACTCTCTGGGTACAGCTGAACAGTCCGCCCATCAAATCCGTATCTTTCCAGTTTGGAGAGAAGGATTTTATGGGGGACTGTGGCAAAGTCCAGACAGATGACATCAGTGGCTCTTCCCTTATCTGCTGACTCAGTTACACTGTCATTTTTACAACCAGGCAGGACCTGCCCTTGGTGAAGCTATGCTGCTCATCCCGTATCTCCTCCCTCTCTTCCGTGTGCCTTAGCATCGCTTCCGGGAGCATCTGCCCCATGATCTCCCCCCAGCTCAGAAGTGAGGCTGACAATTCAGTGGTTCCCTGCCTCATCTTTTCCACCCTTCCTAAAAATGGGTGTGACGTTGCTTTTCTTCCAGTCACCAGGGACTTCACCTTACCAAGGGTGGCTTGGTGACTGCATCAGCCAACTCCCTCAGTTCCTTTTGCCAGAAGTGAGTAATATTTGACAGATAACTAAAACGCTGATATCACACCAAAGGATTAAAGCAGATATTTGGCAGACTTGCAGATCCATGTCAAAAATGATCTGCATCTGCAAACTGCATGGCCTCCAAGGCAGGAGTGCATGGTGGCAGTGATGTGGAGTTGGCTGTGCTCCGAAGCCTTTTAGCAAATCTTGTTGATCCATGTGACGCTTTCTCTTTGCGTGCCTGCTTGGGTTGAACTTTGCTACCAGGAAGTGCTCTCCTGAAGTGGAATGCTGCCCTGCATTGAAGTTCAGCATGCTAAAAGTAGTGACAGGAGGTGTTTCTGGCTGACTTTTGACCTTAGAAAAGACCAGACCCACATGGTTGGGGGTATCTGTTTGCCCTCAGCTGCATTCTTATTCTTTTTTATGCTCGTGGCCTCCATGGCACGGAGCTCCCAGCTTTCCTCTCTTGTGTTGTTGCAGTGGTGGGGATTTAGCCCACCAATAGCTGAGGGTTCTGGAGGGGGTTTACCCCTCAGTAGCTGAGACATCTGTAGTCCTAACTTAATTAGTTTGTGTATTACCCTGTACTTTGTTAGTGGTTTTGTCTACTGAATGGCAACTGATGCTGCATCTCCATATACAGTAGGGCTGATTGTTTTCTGTTGACCTCTCAGAGCATCTGTAAAATCGTAAAATCCCATCCTTGGGATGGAAAATGTCACTGCTTTGGGTCTGTGTGAGCACTGCTTTGCCCTTTGCCTCGGCGTTATCGGCTCTGCACCGTTCACGTCACGTTCCCAAAGGTGAAAGAGCCACATGTGGCCCTGGGCACAGGAGGATGTGTGGATCCGCCTGGCGTGGGGCCACCGGAGCCTCCCTTGGCAAATGCCAAGCTCTGTTGGCCACGGCTCTGCAGAGTGCAGCCTGCTTTCCTTATCCCAGAAATGACGCAGTTGAGCTGAAACAGAAATTGTACGGTCACATTTTCTTTTCTTCCCCCAGCTCCCTTTGCAACCCAGAGAATAATTAGTGTATTTTTAAAGCCTATGACACAAGTCAGGACCCAATAGCTAAATCCTCTTGCTGAATCATAGCTCCAACTGGCTTTCTACCAAAGGAAGACCTGATTTAAAGGCAGGTTTGTTCATCTGAAACAGGGCATTAGTAGCAAAGTGCAGACTGTTTTTGCCTGTGTGTCACAAATGTGCTTCAGGTGTCCTTTGAACCAGCAAGGCTTCCGCGGGTTTGGACCTTCATCTTCTCTCTCTTGACAGTGTGCTGGTGCAGGCACAGAGGTGAGGGTGAGGGGGCTCTAATGCTGCACCATGATCTCCAAAATCCATCCTGAGCGTAGGTGTCAGATTCCTGCTCTGTAGGATTTGGGTGTCAGGTAACTGAAATGAGGGAGTCCCAACAGCCCTGAATTCCCAGCATGTTTTTCTGTCTGCGCTGCAGAAAGCACCCTGAGCCTTTGTGGGTGCAGAGGGAAAGTTCAGCTTCAGTACTTCTAGGAGCATGGGGCTGTACTGAGATTTGTCGCTGCTGCACTGTGGGGTTTAAAGGTGGCAGCTGCCCTGCAGGCAGCCCTCGGGTCTGCTGCACAGAGCCTGAACTCAAAGCTGTGATTGTGCTCATGCATACAGCATCTTGCAGGGGCCACTGGGCTGCAGGTATCTCTCCTGACAGCAGCTCACAACCAAGTGCTCAGTGCTGCTTCGATCCTCAGCAGGTCTCAGTTCACCTCCTTCCCCTTTTTCTTCCTTCCAAGGCGTGCTTTCTCCAAGCTCACTCTCTCAGATTTATGTGCTCTTGTCCCAGCACACAGCAGCCCAGGACTGAGCGCATTCCCGAGTGGATCTGGCAGCTGGAGGGCGGTCTGCTCAGCTATTCCCCAGCATGGGAGACTGCTGGGGTCTGATCGAGCTGCTCCTCACGCCAACATCAGGCACAGCAACATGACCTCTGTTCCTCAGCCAGCCCAACTGTAAAATTGGGTAAAGGACTCCAGCTGAGCTCCGCTGAGTAAATTAAATGACAAAGGGACGCAGGCTGTAATCTTTTGTCAAGGTTCCTGCGGGTTTGCTTGCAGGAGAAAGCCCCAAACAGCCTGTATAAAGCTCATAAAGCAGGCATTGCTCCTGTCAGAGCCAGGAGTGAGTGAGTGAGTGTGTGTGTGTGTGTGTGTGTGTGTGTGTGTGTGTGTGTGTGTGTG
>JAPSGF010000130.1:796421-813670 GCA_035772895.1 Perdix hodgsoniae
TGTGTGTGTGTGTGTGTGTGTGTGTGTGTGTGTGTGTGTGTGTGTGTTCAGGGAGGAGGCAATAGGGATAGGTGCAGCAGAGCTGGGCTCAAGTTCATCAAGGCAGTGCTGTGTCCGCATTGGGATCCTGCCTGCTTAGCTCCTTACAGAACGTATGGGCATCTCCCCCCACCCTGCTCCTTGCTCCACGCTGCTGAGCCACATGGGAGACAGCTGGAAGGAAGGTGAAGCCTTATTAGTGTCGCTTCTGACACTCGTTGTTGTATTTGTGCAGCTGGGCTGCTACTACCTGACCTGGCTCAGGCCCCTGCTGTGCTACGAGCAGAAACAATCCCTGCCCTGAAAAGGCAGATGGACAGAGAGCGATAAATCAACAGAAACTGCCAAATGTCAAAGCTGCTGTTCAGAGGGAGTTGTTCAAATTGATCCTGCCTCAGTCCTCTCTGACACACAGAGGAGTGGGAGCGGTGGTTGGAGTTTGCCTTTCAGGTGCCCTATGGTTTGTGAGAAGAAATATTCCTCCCTGTTTTCAAGCAGGTTGTTCTCACTGAAAAACCCGTGGCCTGAGTTGGAGGGCTGGTGTTACGCTGTGTGTCTGCATGGAAAGTGTTGTAAAGCTAACAGGCAAAAGGAAGACTGGGCTTTTGTACTAGGAAAACAGAAATGAAGCTTGTTGATAGGGAGGATGCTGAATGCACTTAAGCTGCTGGGGGAAGCACAGACTCAGGGCCAAGCACATTGCAGGAGCAGTGTGGAGGCACAAAAGCATCTGCAGGAAGGGTAAATGTGAGGGTCTGGGTTTGTTTCTGCAAGGAACAAAGCTGAAGCCAGTTCCTGCCTCTGTGCTGTGTTTTCTCTCCTGTCGTTGCAACCTGAGACGTGGTGGGCAGTGGTACAACTCTGCTTGCACAGAGGCTGCAGCCACAATGCCTGGGGGAATTGTGGTCTCATGGCAACAGCCAAGCTCAGAGCCTGCTGAGTCTCCTGTGATGCACCTTGGGTGCTCTCAGGTGGCTGAAAAATCCTCAGGCTTTAAAAGATGGGTGCGTGGTGGGGGCTGTGCCCACTGGAACACTGCATGCTCCCTCAGCCCTTTGGGATGTGCCCTGCCCTGAAGTGCTGCAGAACACTAGAATTTGGGTTCTTGGACTGGCAGGACAGTTTGGTACATCGGAATAAGTAAAGAGTGAAGCATTGCAATCAGGTGCCTTCACCATGTTGTTCCTGAGAGGCTGCTGCCCACTGCCCCCACCCTGCTCCGGTGCTGCAGGTCCTGCTTGTGGCTTGAGCATTTTGAGCAACTCTGCGTTGCACCATGGTTTTCCTCTGCAAGAAAGCCCAGAGCAGTGCAGCTGCTGCTCCTCTCCCCTCCTCGAGCAGCTCTGACTTTATCAGAGCACGGTGACCACACACCCAGCAGGTTTTCAGAAATGCAGTTGGGCGCTGACTGAAGCTGTGGTGCCAGCGGAGCTCAGAACCAAGGCTCCTGCTGCCCTCTGTTGGTCCCTGCTCGTGGCTGGCCTACCCAGAAATCCACCATGCTTCTCCTGTGGGATTCCGTGGTCCCCTTTGGTGTTAAATCCTTTCTCTGTGTTCTTCCCCAGCCTCATGGATCGCGAGGTGGCGTTGCTGGCTGAGATGGACAAAGTGAAGGCAGAAGCAAGTAAGGCTCCCTCCTGAGCACCCAGCCTGTAGATCTGCAGATGGTGCTGTGCTCTAGAGACAGCCCCACTGGAAGCAGATTTTTCTTCCTTATTTCCTTTTCACTCTGTGTAGAGCACTGTGTATTTGGGAACAGACAAAACAGTATACCATGCATACTGTGACTGGATTTTGCAGTTTGAGGCCTTTGTTCTGTGCCTGCGTGAGAGGGTAGGATGAGCTGCGCTCTCCTGAAGGCACTGTTGGTTATTTTGGCATTCCTGGGGAGCTGGAAGGGGTGCTCACAGCACCAACAGCACTCTGCCCTGCAGCTCAGGGGAGGCAGGGAAGCACTCAGCAGCTAAAGCGGCATGTTGTGCCTGCTTCAAGCTCAGGTTCAGTCTGGAGACGTACACAGCTGCAGGAGGGTGACGCTGGGGCTGCTGTGCAGCTGGCACAGCACTGACATGGGGAACCTGCTGCTTACCAATGAGGGGCCAGGCTGGGGCTGCTCCAGCCTCAGAGCTGTGCTCTGTTTCACAGTGGAGATCCTGATGAGCCGGCAGAAGAAGGCAGAGGCCCTGAAGAAGATGACTGACGTGGCAGTGCGGATGTCAGAGGAGCAGCTGGTCGAGCTCCGAGCTGATATAAAGGTGAGCTTTCCACTCCTGCTTCACCTCACCTTCACACTCACAAACACTCTGCATGTTTTTGTAACCGTCCAGGTTTCAGAACACACTTTGCTGTGGTGCCTTTTTCAAATTCACCGCTGCTGCTCTCTGCAGCTGTGCAGAATGGCACAGATTCGTCCTGAATCTTTGAATACTTGGTTTGCAAAATACCAACAAATAATCATCCAAACATTAACCCCTTGGTGCCTGC
This sequence comes from Perdix hodgsoniae, assembly GCA_035772895.1. NCBI lineage: Eukaryota > Metazoa > Chordata > Aves > Galliformes > Phasianidae > Perdix > Perdix hodgsoniae. The sequence continues at coordinate 798,945 of JAPSGF010000130.1, forward strand.
ACTTCAACCTTTGACCACTGTGTGTTGGCACTGAGCTGGGAATGTGGCAATGCCACAGCTTTGTCGTCAGCACAGTGCTGAGAGCCTCCCATGGTGCAGGCTGACCTCTGCCTTTCCACCCAGCTCACAGAGCCCTGCCCGCTGTGCAGAAGCTGCTTTTATATTCCATGAAACACTTTTATATGCCAGAAACCACCTCTGCTTTCTGGCACGCCGGCTCCTGCTGCAAGAGGTCAGCACAAAGTTGTGCAAAGGATCAATTAAGCTCCAGCTTGAGAATCCAGCTGCTGGTGCTGCAGTTCAGGGCAGTTCCCAGCCCTGAGCAGGATTGGTGCTGCTGAGGAATTCTGCTTCTATCCACATCCTGAGCAGTGCTGGAGCCACCATGGGACTGAAACGATCTGAGTGAAGCTGAGGGAAGTCATGCAGAAACCTTCTCCTAATTCCTCAAGTCCTTGTAGCCATCTGCCTTCTCAGCCAAGGCTTTTTTCCCAGCAGCACCTAACTCAGATATCTGTTACTAGCCCCAAACTGGAGACTTCTGTCTCCATTCCTGTGCTCTGATTGGGTGCAGGGGTTGGAATTAACATTCATGTGTTCTCTTTTCCACACAGCACTTTGTAAGCGAGCGCAAGTATGATGAGGAGCTGGGCAGAGTGGCACGGTTTACCTGTGACATCGATGCATTGAAGAAGAGCATTGCTGCCTTTGGGCAAGGTGAGCGGGGGGGGCTGGGCAGCCGAGTCCTTGCCATCACCAAAACTCCCAAAATGGGAGAGCAGCAGGCTGGGAGGGGGCTGTGCTGGGGGCTTTGTTTCTCCTGAGCAGTGTGAGGAGGATTGGGCTTTGGGGTACCCGTTCTTTGGCCGTGGGTGCTGTTCTCCTTCCTTCTCTGGTCCCAAGCTTTTGCACAGTCCACAAACCCAAACCAAAATCTTACTAGGAAAAGCTCTGCTATCCCTTTTTGCCTTCGGCTCCAGCTGTGAGCTGTTCCAGCAGTTCTGCCCCGGGATCCCAACAGAGATTGAAGGGTGAGCAGTCAGGAACCCCCCCACACACACACAATGCACATTTTTGGGTCTTTCTTTTCCAGTTTCCCACCCAAAGAACAGCTACTCCACTCGCTCCCGCTGCAGCTCCGTCACAGCCGTGTCCCCAAGCAGTCCCAGCAACATCTCTGCTCCCTCCAGCCCCGCCTGTGCCTCTGCCATCAGCCTTACCACAGCGAGCAAGAAGCCCCCATCCTCCGTGGAGGCAGCCGTGGAGGGTGCAGGCAGCCACCCCCCCCAGCCCCACCGAGAGGTACGTGTGCCCTGGGGCTGGGAGGGCTGGCACAGCCCTGCTTTGCTGGCTTTGCTACTTGGGTGATTCTGGGGGGGGGGGGGGGGGGGTTATTTTCCCACCTTTCAGGGAGGTGTGATGTGCATGGCCTGTAGGCTGTGTATCACGTGGCATCGTAGGGGTTTTGTTTTCTCAGCTCTCTGACAAGCAGGAGGGGCACAGGGTCTGGTGTAGTCTCTGGGCTCTGTATCAAGTGAGACTTCAGAGTTTTTGCTTTCTGGTTTCTGTGAGGAGTGGGGTGAGTGTGAGAGCGCTCTGTCTCCAGGCTCTGCCTCACTTTTCTGTTGGGGTTTCTGTATTCCAAACTCTGGGTAGTGAGAGGTATGGGGTACATAGTCTGTAGCTTCTACTTCACATCAGATACTGGCATTTATGATTTCCAAATTCTCTGGGGAGTGGTACAAGGGCACACACTTCCCAAGCTCTGCTTCCCATCGGGTTTTGGTGGTTTTGTTTTCCCACCTCTCTGGGGAGCAGCGAGGTGCACAGCCTCTGCCATCTGTTCCACGTGAGCTTTTGGGTTTCCAAGTTCTCAGAGGAGCAGGAGAGGTCTGAGGATGCACAGCCTCCGGGTTCTGATTCACACCACGTTTGGGCTTTTTCGCTTCCCCAGCTCAGGGGAGTACGTTGCACAAAACGCATCGCCTCAGTGCTGTGTCAGTGGGCGGCTGCAGCCCTCAGCGTGGGATCTGGCCCTCTCCCCTCTCTTTCTCTTCCAGGCTGCCCCAGGGAACAGGCGATCGGGACCAGCGGGACCAGCGGGCTCCCGGCCCCAGTCCCACACCGCTCCTCCCCCAGCCAGGCGCTCCGGCGGCCCCCGGCACCGCAGCGGAGCGGGTCCGGCACTTGGCCGGCACCAGAGCAGCCCGGGCAGCCCCCACCAGATGCAACCCCCGGAGCCCGGAGCTGCGGCCGGAGCTGCTGCCACGCACAGCAAAGGGCTCCCGCAGCGCAAGCCCCGCGCCAGCCGCCAGGAGGGAGCCAGCTCCTGAGGTTTCCCCGCTTCTGCCCTAAGGGGACGAGACTGTAGGAAGCTCCTAGCTAGAGATATTAACAAAGGAAAGTTTACACTTCTCAGTTCTTGTGCCATTATTATTATTATTTTTTCTTTCTTTCCTTCTCTTTCTCTGACGTCTGCTTTGTGTTCTTCTCTCACATCTACTGCACCTCCACCTGGGCTCAGGGCCCCTTTGCTGCTGTCACTGTTGCCTTTTTCTGTCCCCTCTAGAATATTTCCATGGCTCTGATGTCACTGTAGGCAGAGGGGGCCCCAACACAGCCCCCAGCCTCTTCATCCCCACTCTGCCCTGACCCTGGGGTCTCACATTGAAGGAGCAACTCCAGGACAGCCCAGCCCTCGTGCTGGCAACGAGGACGAGTGCTGCAAAATGGGAGGAGGGGGCAATTTGAAGGAGCCAGGAGGGGTCTGTGAGGGCTAAACCCCCAGCATTGTGCCAGCAGGGCCCTGTGCACACTGCACAGCGTGCTCTACTCTGGTTTATGCTGAGGGGAAAACTTTGTTTAATTCACCTCCCTCTCTTGTCCAGACCCACCCTAAATTAAAGAGCAATATCAATTAGCAGAGCTAATCCCAGCTGCTACCAAGCGGCGATGGCCATTACTTAGCATTGTCCAAATAAAAGGCGATGTTCGTGTTCATTAGTACTGTCCATTAATTAATGCTTCCCTGTTCCTTACTGCCTCCACCAGCCAGCATTTTAGGGTGCAGTGGGGAAAGGATCAGCCCCTCCAAGGAAGGCAGCAGGAGGGCAGGGGGTGACTCCTTGGGGCTGGCAGGAGGGTTGGGGGAGATGCAGCAGATGAGGTTCTTTTGGCTCTGCAAAACATTCCTGGATACCATCAGCTGCTGCTTCAATGGGACATGTGAGTACAGCAACTCTGCCTTTATCAATAAAGGACTTTCAAAATACTGCCCCCACAGCTCGGGCTCCTGTGTGTCCATTTACCTCCCCACCCCTTCTCCCCCTTCCCATGAGTCACAGGTGTGGGGGTAAAACACTTTATTTGCAGGCCCCCAGGCTTAGGGCCAGGGGAGGATGAGGCCCATCCCCCTCCAGCGGAGGGGGGCCCAGGAGGACCTCCCCCCATCTCTCCCCGTAAGCCTGGGAGGGATGTAGCAGAGCAGCCCCCCCTCCTCACTGCTGGGCCATCTTGGCTGCCTCCGTCTTGATGAGCGTGATCAGGTCCTGGTTGATGAGGAAGACGAAGCGGAGGCTGGCGATCTGCGGGTAAAGGGGGGAGGTGAGCAGGACTGAACCCCCCCCCCCCCCTTGCCCTGAGACCCCTCAGCCACCCCACCCACGCTCACCTCCACCACGGAATTGTTGTTGAGCTTCCACTTGTTGCCACCGAGCACAGGACGGCCATCAATGTAGATGGGGCGCCGGCCCTCGTTAGCGATGAAGAAGTCCCCATTATTCTTCAGCTTGATGACACCTTAGGGGGGCAATACCGGGGGGAGGGGAGCACAGCTGCTGTGCCCTTGCATCCCCCAAAACAGCCCAGCCCTGCTCCCTACCCTGCTTGCGAGAGATCTTCCAGGCTGGTCCCTCCAGCGCCAGGTCCACATCAATCTGGTTGTCTTTGGTGGCTCTGCCCAGTGTGATCTGAAGAAAGGGGAGCATAAGGAGGCTGGGGGAACTCGCTGAGATAAGCAGAGCTCTGCTGGGGGCCTCCGCCCCACCCTCACCTCTCGAGAGCGCATGAGATACCGCACCATGCGACCCCGCAGCACAGCCAGTGTCTGGCTGTCAAAGTCTGGAGAGTTCATGCCTGAGGGGAGAAGCAGAGAGGAGGGCAGATGGAAGGAAGGACAGCTGGACAGTCAGACAGCCTCCCCCGCTCAACTCTTACCTGTGATGCTGTCAACTAACACCTGCCACTTGTGCAGTTCCTGTTCCAGCTGCCGGATCTCCCGTTTCTGGCGGCGGTCGGCCACAGTCAGCTCTGGAAAAAAGGGAAATAAAAGAGTGAGAGGGGAACACACCTCCCCCCCCCCCCCCCCCCCCATCCTCCCCCCCAATTCAGACTGCTCAGATTCCACTGTGCAGTGGGGTGCAGGCTAAACTCACCGTGCTCCAGCACATCATCCCGTACATCCCTGCGGAGAAGAAGGAGGATCAGAGAATACCATCTGGACACCCTGTGTGTTGCCCTAGGGCTCCCCCAAACCTCACTTCAGCTTGCTGTCATCCAGCATGTCCTCAGCATCCGAGAAATTGAGCACTTGGTCCCCCTTGGGGAGCGGCTGCACTGGAAGGAGCAGGAGGGAAGGGAGTGCACAGGTGGAGACACACAGAGAGGGGGATACGGGAGGCATGGGGAGGGGAGCTGGACTCACCAGTTTGGTCATCCAGAAGGTAATACTGCTTCATGAGCTGCCAGTGCAGCTGCAAGGCCTTGGCTGTCCTGGAGGGGTAGAAGACATCAGGGTGCTTGTGGAGGAGCTCCTGGAAGGTGTCGAGTGTGGGCTGGCTCATCTGCAGAAGGGACAAAGGACACGTGGCACAGAGGATGCCCACGAAAAAGCAGATGCCAGCACGAAGCCCTACCTACAACAAGCCCTGACCCCACAGGCTCTTACCGATCCCACTTTGTTCAGCAGCTGCTCCTCAGCTTTGCTGAACAGCACCTTGCTCTGGATAGCAGCGATGGCCTCGGGGTGCAGCTGGCGCATGGCCTGGCAGGCCAACCTGAGGGGAATGCGGTATGAGAACCCATTCTGAGGGCAGCTCTGCCCTCCAGCACCAGTCCCACACTCACTTGGAGATGATGGGGTCATAGAGCAGCGCATACCAGCGCTCCTGGATCTCCCGCAGGTTGAAACGGCAGCTGAACTTCACACCCAGGTGCACAGATGTGAGGTCGTTGGTCTGGAAAAGCCCTCAGATTAAAGAAAAGCTGCAAATACCATCACAGCAGGAACCCCCACAGCACAGCGAGCCCTGGGGCCATGGGGGGTCAGACCTGGGGCTGTGGAGAGGTGTCTGACCTGCAGCACAGCATTGATGAGCAGGAGGTCATCAGCAGGCTTCCAGCGGCCCAGGTCCTTGGTCACCTGCAGGGGCTGTTTGCTCTTCTTCATCCGCTTGGCGAGGCTGGGGGCCGGAACAGGGCTGGGCGCCACAGGGGTGGACACAGACTTTGAGACCTGGGGAGACAGTGAGGGGTGGTAGGGTCACCCCAAGGGGAAGTGGAGTAAGACCAAGGGGAGTGGGTGGGGAGGGGTCTCCCCGAGGGCAGTGGGGGTCCTCCTGAGGAATGGAGGGGGTCCCCTCCCTGAGGAACTGTGGGGTCCCCCTGACAGCGTCTCCTCCTCAAGGGTCAGTAGGGAGGTCTCCCTGAGGAGTATTGGGGTCTCCACTCTGAAAGGTGGTGGGGGTCACCCCAAAGGGACAGTGGGGTCCCTCAGAGCCCCCTGCCGCGCCCTCCCACCCCTCACCTTCTTCTTCTCGCTGGAGGACGGCTCACTGCCCGAGCAGCGCCCCGGCTCCACGCCCCCCTTTGCCCGGCTGGAGGACTTGGCCAAGCTGCTCTCTACCAACTCATCGTCGAATTTCTTCCGCTTGATGAACCTGGGCCGAAGGAAGCAGCGATGGGCCCCGGGTCCCCAACCACAACTTAACCCCCCCCCAAACCCCCGTCCCCCGTACCGTGAAGAGCTGCGGCGCTTCGGGACGGCTCCAGAAGCCTGGGCCGAGCCCCGTTTCGGCCCCGCCAGCGGCTCCTCGTCCTCAGAGCGACTCGCCGCGCCGGACGCCATCAGAGGAGCGCTCCGGGGGGGTCCTGCGCCCGTTACGGGGCCCCCGTCGGGGACCTCAGCTTCCCCGGCCTCCACCGCGGCCTCACCATCCCCTCGACGGCGTCCGCCGGGAAGCCGCCATGGACAGCTACTTCCGGGCGCCACCGGAAGCGCCTCTGACGTCACTGAACCTGCGACATCTCGTGCGCGCGGCGCCATCTTGGATGAGGGCAGAGCTGCGCCCGGTTCTTTGCGGGTTCGGGGGCGGCCGGAGCCCAGCGGAGGGCAGAGATGGGGATGAGGGCAAGGAAGGGGGCAGGGCGGGGGCCGCCGCCGTTGACCCCGCACCCACCGTCCCGCCCGCGCACGGGAATGGCCGCAGCGCCGCGCCCGTCGTGTCCGAGCCGCAAGAAACGAGGCTGGCACCGTGGGGGTTCTCCTTTTATTGGGAAGAGCGGCACTTGCGTGGGGGGTGAGGTGTCCCTGTGGGGCTGAGCCACTGCCGTGGGGCTGGGCTGCCCCTACGGGCACAGGCAGCAGTTCAGGGCTGAGGAGCCCCTGGGGGATGCGGCAGCACCGTAGGAATGTGCCAGCCCAATAGGGCCGAGCCCTGCCCGTAGGGTCGGGGGGCTGAGCTGTCCCTGTAGGGCACGGCTGTCCTTTGGGGACAGTCTGTCCCTTTAGGGACAAGCCGGCCCTGTGTGGCCATGCCAGCAGCTTGGAGACAAGCCCTGTACCGTGGAGCTGAGCTGACCCTTTAGGAGCCGTCACTTTGGGTTAAAGCCGTGCTCGTGGGCTGGGGCTGTACCTGTAGGGCTGAGCTGCCTCTGTACCCTTTGAGGAAAAGCCATAACTTTGGAGAAATGCCACCCCTTGGGGACATGCCCTGTTCAACGGAGCTGAGCTGACGCTCTGGGAAAAGCCACCACTTTGGTGCAGAGCTGTGCTTATAGGGCAGGGCCACCCCTTAGGGCTGAGGTGTCCTCGTGCCCTTTGGAGACAAGCCAGCCCCTTGGGGCAGAGCCATCTCCATGCAATGGGGTCGACTCTGTAGGGCTGGGCTGTGGGGCTGCGCCATCCCTTTGGGGACAAGCCATGTCCTGGGGCTGAGCTGTCCTGTGGCCCTGCCCCACTGCAAGCAATTCTGAGTGTGCCCAGCCAGGGCGGGCGTGCACAGCAACACGTATGTGTGCGTCCCCAAATGTCACCAGAGAGTCCTTCCTCAGGGCATGGCCAGCAGCAGAGGGGGGGGGGGTCCCGCATGCAGCAGCCCCCTGCGGTCCAGCAGCACGATAGGTGTCCCTGGGGTTATGCTGAGCTGGGGGTGACGTGCCCATCGCTGGGCTCGCTCCAGTTCACAGCCCACTCCTTCCTCTGGATGGTGCCCATCTTCTCCTCGCGGAACTGCTGCCTCTCCTCCCGTGGGATCTTCACAGCGTGGTACTGTGGCACAGCTGGTGGCACGTAGCGTGCCCGGCGAAAGAAGCCCAGCTGCGGGGAGCAGCGGGTCAGCGCCACGGGGACGGCATCGGGGCCACAGCTCGGCCTCATCAAGCAGCACATGGCCAGCTGGGTTTGGGCATGGGCTCCGTGTGCCCACAGCTCTGTGCCCACCAGTCCGTCTGTGGCACAGGGCAGGCGCTTTCCACTAGTGCTGCACCAGCCCTTGCACATCCAAGTGCTGGTGCTGCAGATCCTTGCACATCCTGGCTTGGCATTGCAAGCCCTGGTGCAACCGTGCACCACACACTGCAAACCCTCACACATCCTGCTGCCCTGAGACTGCAGACCCTCCTCCATCCACCCTGATGCTGCGAACCCTGGCACAAACACACACTGGCACTGCAAACCCTCACCCACCCATGCACCAGCACTGCAAAACCCTGCACAACCACACAGCAAACCCTTGCACAACAACACAGCAGCAACACAAACCTGCCACCCCAACGCTGAAACCCCTCCTCTTCCCACCCTAACTGCTGCAAGCCCTCGCACAACTGCAAGCAGAGCCTGCAAGCCCTTGTCGCTCTGCCTGGGCACACTGCATGCCCTCACACACGCGTGCAGGAGGCAGCACACCCGTGCACACCCGTGCTGGTTGCTGGCGGCCCAGGGTGGGAGCAGCCCCGTGTTACCGCTGGCCCTGCAGCGCCTGTTTGTCCACCTCTGAGGGCTGCAGCCCCCGACGTGCCCGGTAATAATTAGCAGTGTAGCGGGAGGTTGGGCTGCTCCGCTTGAAGAAGCCGCACTGGGGAGGGAAGTGAGAAGGTGAGGAAGGGCACGGCCAGCTGGGGGGGAACAGCACGGCATGGCACCACAGTGATCCTACAGCGTGGCACAGCACTGCGTGGCACAACGTGGCACAGCACGGCATGGCACTGTGGTGGGCCAAAAGCGTGGCATGACACGGCACGGCAAAACGGGGATGGCACGGCATCGGACACTGCATGGCACAGCGTGGCCAAAATAGGAGAGCATAGCTCGGGTCAGGTGGCACAGCGTGGCACAGGACAGACAGGGAGGGGACGTATCCTGACCTCACCCCATCGCTCACCTTCCAGAGGATGAAGATCAGCAGTGCCAGGACCAGGATGCCGGCCAGCACAGCCAGCAGGATGACCCACCAGGGCACACCGCCAGCTACAGCCACGCCGGGGTCCAGGTAGATGGTGACAGGGATCTGGTGATGGCAGCACTGGTCAGAAGGCTGCAGGGAGGGGGGAGGGGACAGGAATGGGGGGCACAGGGCCAAACCTGCGTGGAAGCATCCTTCAGCACCAGGTTCTTGATGGAAGAGGTCACCGAGACGCTGGCGCGCACAATCAGCTCCACCGAAGTGACGGCCAGGTACTCCTGCAGCAATGGGGCGTGGGATGGGGGCACGGGATGGGGTGAACCCCTGCATGGCCCCAATGATTCGTCCTTGTCTCTGTCCTACCTCCAGGAAGGTGCTGTTCCAGAGCCGCCCACGTGCAGTCAGCACAGCAGCACGCTCGAAGCTGTAGAGTGGGCAGCGAAAGGCCATGCAGCGTGCAGTGCCCTGGGCACAGTCCTGTGGGATGGAGGGGGGGGGGGGGGTCACGGCATGACTGCACACCGCAGGAGTTGGAGCACCGCAGGGATGGAAAAAAACCCAGAGATGGGTGAATCCCAACAACGGGAGCAGCCCGGGAAAGCGAACATCCCAGGAATGAGAAAATCCCAAAAGTGAGAGCATGCCAAGGATGGAAATACCCAAGAGTTGGAGAATCCCAGCAATGGGAGCAGCCTGGGAATGGTGGCACCCCAGGGATAGAAAAAATCCAAGAGTGAGAGTGTACCAGGGATAGAAATATCCCAAGAGTGAGAAAATCCCAGCAATGGGATTGCTGGGAACCACATCCTAGGAATGGAGGTCCCACAGCGGCAGGGGCACCCCAGTGATAGGAGCACCCTGGGGATGGGAAAACTTCGGGGATGGGAACGCCCCAAGAGTGGGAGAATCGCAGCAGTGCTCCCAGACATGGGAGCACCTTAGGAAAGGAGCACCCCGGGGATGGCAGCACCGCAGCCCCACTCACCAGCGTGACGTTCCTCCTCCTTTCAGCGGGCGCTGGCACCCACCAGGACTCCACAGCAGGCTCCTCAGTGACCTCAGCCTCTCCCGGTGGCTCCTGGATGATAATAAAGACACGCATGGGTCGGGCTGCCTCCCACCCCCCTCCCCACCACCCTCAGCTCCCCCATATACCAACGCCAGGCGCAGCGGATTGGCAGCAGGGCTGCACACCGTCCGCAGTCCCGGTGCAGCCAGCAGCTCCAGCTGCAGCGGGTAAAGCAGCCACTTCCCATTGCTGAGCTCGTGTGGCCACAGCAGGTTGAGGAAGGCTGAGCCTAACGTCTTCAGCGACGGGCCCCGGTTGGACACCTGTAGGGTGATGCATTACCAGGGGATCCACGGGGCTGCGATCCCCCAGCCCCACAGGATGCTCATGTGGGGCTCAGCCCCCCCAGCGCACCCCACTCACCGTCACCTCGAAGAGCACAGCGCTGCCCACCTGGCTCTCACGCCTCACCGCGCTCTCACCCCGCACTGTGCCCCCAAAGAAGAGCCGAGGAGGCACCGCCACGCTGCGGGGACAGCGGGGTCAATGCAGCCCTGGGAGGGGGGGGGATTGCAGCCCCCTCCCCATTTCCACTCACCCCGTCACCGAGAGGGGCAGCTCGATGACCACACGCGCCCGGGCCACCACCGGCTCCAGGGTTGGCTGCTCGCTGATCCTGGGGACAACAAAGGAGTTGGGGTGGGGGGCATCGCAGAGCCTTTCAACCCTCCCCCCGGTGCGGCTCACGTGGACAGGGCCAGCTCCACTGCCAGGTCGGTGGTCTGCAGGGTGATGCCCAGAGTGCTGAGGATAAGGTAGAAGCGCACCTGGAGGACGCAGAGTGAAGATTGGGATCGAAGCTAGGGGGGTTGGATGGAGGTTTTGGGGGTGCACTCACCTGGGCTCCACGTTTCATTGGGTTCCCCAGCTCACACTCCACCTGCGAGCCGTTCTGGTTGGCAAGGCACACCACTGGCTTGTCCTGGAGGCACAGAGCGTCTCAAACTCCAGTACCCCACAGACCCCTGGACCCAGCCCCATTCCAGAGCCTAAGCAGCTCTGAATCCCTGAAACCAGCCCTGTCCCCAGCAAACCCTGGGCCCTTAAGGACCAAGCTCATCCCAAACCCCAGCATCCCTGGGATCCCAGAACCAGCCCCATCCCCACCCCAAACTTCTGCACCCCAGAACCAGCCCTGTCCCAAAATCCAGCATCCTTGAGACTCCCAGGACCAACCCTATCCCAAAACCAGAGCCACAGAATCCCAGAGACCAGCCCTGTCCCAAATCCCAGCATCCCCAAGACCTGCGGTACAAACTTCATTACAAACCCAGCAACTCCAGAACCCCCAGCAACCCAAGACCCCAGAATCCCCCCCCCAAACACCAGCCCTCCAGAAACAGCTCCACCACGAACCCCAGCACCCCGGAACCCTCAGAAAAGAAAAAAAAAAACACCAAAAAAAAAAAACAAAAACCAAACTGAACAAAAAAACAACACACAAAACAACATCCCTGGGACCCCTTGGTCCTGCCCCATTCTAAACACTAGCACCCCAAGGACCAGCCCCATCACAAAACCCAGCATGTCTGAGATCCCCAGGATCAACCCCATCCCAAATCCTAGCAGATCTCCCAGAATTCCTGCAACCAGCTCTGTCCAAACCCCACCATCTCTGGGACCCCCAGAACCAGCCCTATCTCAAACCCCTGCACCCCAGAATTAGCTCTGTCCCAAATCCCAGCATCCCTGACACCCCTGAAAGCAGCCCATTCCCAAACCCAGAACCCCCAGAACCAGCCCCACCCTAAAATGCAGCACTCCCAGAACCAGCCCTATCTCAAAACACAGCATCCTCAGAACCACCCCCATCCCTGTCCCCCCCACCCTCCCACCCACCCATAGCCCTGAATCCGTCCCAACCCCCCACACCCCAGGATCACCCCCAGCCCTCCACACCCCCAGACCCCAGCTCCTCTCCCCATCCCACACCGGTGCTGTGCGGCCATCGTAGGGTCGCACGGCGGAGTAGGGCAGCTCCTGGGGGAAGCGGGCAGTGAGCACAGCCTCGTGGGCATCATCCCCATCCCGCTGCGGCTCCGTGGGGTCCGAGGGCACGTTGGTGACATGGATCTCCAGGGCCACGTCCTTCTGGTCGCTCATGGCGAAGATAGCGGTGCCATCCGCACCCCTGTGACAGCCCCTGTGAGCCCCCCGTGCTGGGTGGGATGGGGACAGCGTGGGGACAAGGCTCACTTGGGTAGGGGCAGGAAATCAGCATCTCCCAGGCGGGTGCAGAACTGGAAGCGCAGCTGCAGGTTGCTCTGGCAGATCTTGTCATCCCCGCAGCCCTGCTTCAGAAAGTGCACCTGCAAAGGGAAAAGCGTAGGACGGAACACCTGGAGCTGACCCCATAGCCGGCCCTATAGCCGGCCCTATAGCCGGCCCTATAGCCGGCCCCTCACCTCGGTGCGGTGGCTGCTGGGTTGCTGTGGGCTGAGCACAGGGGGCAGGGGGGGGAGGGTGGCACTCCGGCTTTGTCGTGGTGTCCCAGCCCCCTGGATGCCGTAGGCCAGGGTGACGGTGATGGGGCGCAGTTTGTCACGGATGCTGTCCTGCAGAGCAAGCCAAGGTGAGGAGGGATGCAGGACGGGGATGGGGGCGAGGATGGAGATGGAGACAGGAATGGGAACAGGAATAGGGGTGGGACAGTGGGGATGTGGATAGGGTGGGGATAAGGGCAGAGATAAGAGTGGGACAAAGTGGGAATGGGGATAGCAGGCACTCACCTGGAGCTGGAAGGTGGCAGTGGTGCAGGTGCGCGCGTGCTGCCGCGGCAGCTCCACGGTGTGGGAGAACTGGTGCTCAGGATCCGAGGGCCGGCGGCCCAGAAAGGTGACACGGGGGGGGTGACCCAACCGTCTGCGCTCCGTGTCGGCATCAAACACGTATTCCAGCACTGGTGGGAGAGGGACGGGGCCGTGTTGGGGTTCTTTCCCCCCCTCCAACCCAGGGACCCCTGTCCCCTGTCCCTGTGTGCGCTCACCCAGGGGGGGGCTGTAGCTGGCAGGGGTGGCCGTGTAGCTGAAGCATGCTTGGACATCCACGCTGTGGGGATATGGGACAGGGGAAAGGTGGGGGGGGGGGTGAGATGAGGCAGTGCTGACCCCTCCAGCTGCAATGTGGGGCTGAGGGATGGGTGGCACCCACCAGACGCCCTCCTGGTGCTGGCAGTTGCTCTGCTCCAGGTCGATGTTGGTGGGGAGCAGGGAGACGTTCCGGGAGATGTAGACCACTGGACGGGCTCTGTGGGGGGAGCACAGGGGTGCTGGGTGGGAGGCAGACCCCTGGTCACAGCCTCAGCACCTGCACCCTGCAAGTGGGGACCCCTGGCTGCAACTGGGGACCTCTGGGTCAGGGAGTGCATCAGGGGAGGGGGGATGATGGAACCTTGGGGATGGGGATCAGGTTAGGGTTAGAGTGAGGGGATGCTCAGGGATGGGGGATGCTCAGGGTTGCAATGAGGGGATGCTCAGGGATGGGGGATGCTCAGGGTTGCAGTGAGGGGATGCTCAGGGATGGGGGTGCCCTGTTTGGGGCCAGGTGCCCACAGTGGGCACTCACCTGTACAGCACCACAGTGTCAGACAGGGAGCCAACGAGCAGGTCAGGGTAGAGGTTCCCATCCACATCGACACCCCCAGAGAGAGCGTACCCAAAAGTTGTCACCCCCACGCCTTCCCCATCCAGCACCTGGGGATGAGACAGCCATGACACTGGGAACAGTGGGGGGCAATGGGTGACACCCCAACCTCCCCCCTTCCCACTTCTTACCACTCACCTGAGCCGGTTTCACCACAATGCCCAACTTGCTGCCATGGTAGATGTACACCTTGCCAGCACCATCAAACGGGGCTCCCACAGCCAGGTCTGGGAGGGCAGGAGCAGTGAATGGAGGGCGCAGCAGCACAAAGTGGGACACCAGAGCCCTCCCCCTCCCTCTCCCCCAGCCCCTCACCCTCAAAGCCATCCAGGTTGAGGTCGCCAGCAGTGCCCAGGGCGATGCCAAACATGGAGCCATGGGTGCCGGTGAGGCGCAGGGGGGTGGCAGCATCCCAGTGCCCCGCAGGGTTGATGTAGACATAGGCAGCCCCCCCGATCTCAGCCTTGCGCTCGAAGAAGTGGGGGGGCCCCCACCACCAAATCCATCCAGCTGCGGGCACGGTGGGTGCATCACCCTCTGGGACCACTTTTGGGTGGCACCAAAGCACTGTGGCACCACAGCACCATGGCATCAAAGCAGCACGGCACAGCAGCACCGAATCACCACGGCATCAAGGCAGCAAGGCACCGTATGACCAAGACACCACAGCACTGACATAACATGGCACCAACACACCATGGCACCACGGCACCGACACACCACGGCACCACGGCACCAACACACCATGGCACCACGGCACCGACACACCATGGCAGTATTACAGCAGGGCATCAAGGCACCATGACACCATGGAACCAACACATTTTGGCATCGAGGTACCCTGGTACCAAAGCAACGTGGCACCACAGTGCTATGGCACCAAGACAAGATGGCACCAAAGCACCATGGCACCGAGGCGCTGTGGCATCGAGACCCCACGGCACCACGGCACTGCACTCACCCATCACTGTTGAGGTCCAGCACTGCCAATGCGTAGCCAAAGGCAGATGTGAGCTGCTCTCCAGGCAGCACAGCCTCGGGCACCAGGCGGTGTGCGCTGTCACGGCGCAGGATGACCACGGCACCCGTGTGGTTGGCACGTGGTGCCCCGCTGACAAAACTCAGCTCCTGCCGCCGCGTCAGCCCTGCACCCGAATCCACTGAGAATCCTAGGGGTTAATGGGGTGGGAGAGAGGTCGGTGCCCACCCCACCCCCGTAGCCCCCCCTCCCACACTCCGTGCCCCCCACCCGTCCATCTGTCCGTCTGTCTGTCTCTCTCTGCCCAGCCTGCCGGGTGTGAGGTCTGCCCTGGTGTTTGGATGGGCGAAAATGGGGA
>JAPSGF010000130.1:843670-858294 GCA_035772895.1 Perdix hodgsoniae
CTCTTCTCTTCTCTTCTCTTCTCTTCTCTTCTCTTCTCTTCTCTTCTTTTTTGGCACTTTTTGTATGATACAACAAATTATATTGCCAAAGAAAGGAAAAAAAAGGGGGGAAAGGGGGAAAAAAGGGGGGGAAAAAAAAAGCACCGATGGACATTTTGCTTCGAGCTGCCATCCTGCCAGCTCCCATGCTGTGTCCCTGCGTCACCGCGGCCCCAAGGCCATCCCAAAGGGCTGCAGCTCTTGGAAACACTTCCTCTCATCCTCTCATTTTTCCCACGCTCCCTTCCCTCTGCTGGGGACCAAATCCTCCCCGCTGCCTGCACCGCTTTCCTTGGGCCGCCCCAAATCTCTCCTTTGGATCTTAGGATCCAGTACCCAAAGGCGTGCCAAGAAGCAGAGCAGGGCAACAGCACCCCAAATGTTGCCCGGAGGGGACCTCCCCATCCCCATCCCCATCCCCATCCCCATCCCCGTCCCCATCCCCACTCCTCACTGCCTTCACCCCATGGAGGAGACCCCAAGGGGACGCAGAGCCCACGGGCACAGGGATGGGAAACCCAAAGCAATGGGGCAAAACCCCCTGAAGAGATGCTCAGAACCAACAGGAGCACCCCATCGCCACCCCCATCGCCACCCCCATCGCCACCCCCATCACCACCCCCATCGCCTCCCCGCTCCTCAGTGGCTCTGCCCCATGGAAGGGAACACAGAGGGGATGTTGAGGGACCCCAACCCTCAGCCCACACCGTAACACTGGGATTTACACATGGCTGGAGGAGCCGAGCGGGGCAGCCTTTATGGAGCCTCATTAGGGGCTGCAGAATGCCGGGAATGCCGCAGCTAATTACAGTGGGACTCAGGGGACGGGGCCACGCGGACGGGGAGCTCAGGGGTCGCTGCCCGCAGGGCCGGATTGGAGCTGTGGGATTTTTGGCACGAGCGGAGCCGGGCGTGAGGGATCGGATCCAGCACTGCGGTGGGGTCATACGGTTCCCGGCCCTCCTGTGCTGCGTCCCGGAGGCTGAGGTCCCATCCCCAGGGCCCCACTGTGCACCTCGACCTCCACGCTGCTCCGTTTTGGCTCTGCTCAGCCATTCCTGAACTCGGCTTTGGAGCAGCAGCTCTGAGGCTGTGGCTGCTCTGCATGCGGCTTCCCCTCCGGTGAAGCTCCCATAGGGCTCCAGTGTCTGCATGATGGCAGCTGTACCAAAGCAGAACCCGCGGCATGGCACAGCATGGCACAGCATGGCACAGCATGGCACAATTTGGCATCACACAGCAAGGCACAACATGGCACAACATGGCATAGCATGGCATAGCATGGCATGGCACAGAATGGCACAGCACAGCACAACATGGCTCAGCATGGCACAGCACAGCACAACATGGCTCAGCATGGCACAGCATGGCACAGCCCAACATGACATGGCATGGCCTGATGTGGCACAGCACAGATTTCAATGGCACAGCTCAGCATGGCATGGCATGGCCCATTCCGATGTGGCACAACACGGGATGGATCAGCCCAGCATGACATGGCAAGGTCTGATATGGCAAAGCACAGGTTTTAAAGGTACCAGTACAGATTTCAGTGGCACAGCTCAGCATGGCAAGGCACAGCATGGCACATTCTGACATGGCATGGCACGCTCTGGTATGGCACAGCACAGATTTTAATGGCATAGCACAGATTTCAGTGGCACAGCACAGCATGGCTTGGCACAGCCCAGCATGACATAACATGGCATGGTCTGATATGGCACAGCAAGCACAGATTTTGATGGCACGGCACGGCACCTTTTGCCATGGCATGGCATGGCGTGATGTGGCACGGCACAGATTTTAAAGGCACAGCACAGCGTGGCATGGCACGACAAGGCAAATCCTGATGTGACATGGCATGGTCTGATACGGCACAGCGCAGATTCCAATGGCACAGCACAGATTCTGACGGCACAGCACAGATTCCAATGGCACAGCACAGATTCTGACGGCACAGCACAGATTCCAATGGCACAGCACAGATTCTGACGGCACAGCACAGCATGGCACAGCACAGCATGGCACAGCAGTGCTGGATGTGCTATGGTATAGCATGGCATGGTGTGACGTGGCACAGCACGGCCCGGCACGCTCCGTCCCCTCTGTGTGCTCACTGCAGGGATGATATCAGTTCAATGAGAGCAGACATTGTCCTGCTCACATCTCCCAGCCGCACCCCACGACGTCCCAGTCCCCCATTGACCTAATTCTGAAACCCAGGGCAGGATGAGCGGGAGGGGGACAAATTAGGACGGGGATCGACCACCCACGGTTGCACCATGACATAATATGGCTCCATCCTTCCCCTCCGCTGCCTAACGAGTGCCCGAGTAATTAAAGCACCAACAGGAGCTTGGCTGGGATCCACAGCCTGGCTGCGTCCCGGGTGCCACGGAGTCATCGGCCCAATGGTGTTTGGGGATGGGACTGCAGCATCTCCATGTGCCGGCGTTGTGCAGGGAGTCGATGCGCCTCTGGAGCTGCTTGGCTGGAGGGAGGACGCCGAGGGCATCAGCCAGCCCACTTCTGGCCGCAGGATGGAGGAGCCGTCGGGGAAGGGCGGCGCTGGGGTTCCTTGGGGTGAGAAACGTCAACGCGGTGAGTTTGGAGAGGGCTTTCCGTGGGATGGGATCGGGATCTCCCTTCATCCGGTGCCACATCCAACGCCACCCGTGGGTGGGGATGGTCCCAGTGCTCGGCCTCATGCACACCCAAGCTCTGCTCTTCTGTCTCCTTTCCCCCACTTCAACCCGATGTCCTCCCCATCGCACCCAGGGGCGACCGCGGGGGGCCGGCGCCGCTCACCCCAAACCCGCCGTGCCCCCCGTCACCCCCTTCACCCCCCATCTCCTCCCCACCCCCTCATCTTGACCTCATCCTGCTCACATTTACAGCCCAAGCCTTGGCTGTGAAAGGTGCCTTCATGCTGAATTTGGGCGCTGCGCAGCGTTAGCAGCTCTCACGCCGCACTCCCCGGCCCTCCTTTTCTTTCGCTCTCTTTCCCACACTTTCCCCCGCTCATTGTGCTCCCGCTGCTTTTTTTCTTCTCCTATTCAACCCAAATTAGTCACGAGCAGCCCCCGGCTCGGAGAGGAAAAATAAATTAGGTGGTGTTTGAAACGCAGAGCCATCGGAACGGGTCTCCCCTGCGCCCAGGAGGGGAAGGCCGCAGGGTGGAGGATGAGGAGCCGCTCTGCGGGTGGGTACCTGGGCTGGGGCCACGAGGGGAGCACAGCCCCCAAGGGGAGGGGGTGATGGGGAGGGGGCGATGGGGAGGGGGTGATCGGGTGGGGGCGATGGGGAGGGGGTGATGGGGAGGGGGTGATCGGGAGGGGGCGATGGGGAGGGGGTGATGGGGAGGGGGTGATCGGGAGGGGGCGATGGGGAGGGGGTGATGGGGAGGCGGTGATGGGGAGGCGGTGAAGGGGAGGGGGTGATGGGGAGGGGGCGATGGGGAGAAGGCAGCAGGGAGGAGGTGATGGGAGGAGGGGGACGCAGCCCCAGGGTGTGGGAAGGAGCAGGGCGCAGGGCTGGGAGCTGCCCCACATCCCGCTGTGCCTCCGGAAGGGGATGGCAGCAGGAGCCCCGGGCTCGGTCCTCAGCTGGAGGAGAGACAGAAGATGAGGCTGCGGGTGCTGAGGCTCGGTTTTCCCCGAGTGCCACTGGAGATGTGCAGCACGGAGCAGCCCAACCTTCCTCCCCATCCCGAGGGCTCAGGATCCGACCCCTTCCAGCCTGCGGCTCCCGGCGCAGCAGCAGCACTGTGACATTCAACCCATCCCACCAGCAGCTGAAAGGCAGCAGGAACAGCTACAAAAAGCTTCAAGCACCGAAAGGATCTGCCCTTCCCCAGCAGCTCCCCTCGGGCCAACGAGGAGCGCTGGCAGCACCGTGATGGAACCACCACCCACCCCGTCCCACTGCGTGCGCCCAGCCGGGAGCTGCGGAGCCAAGAGGGGACGGGTGACAGCGGGGCAAAAGCTGCAGTGCGTGCAGTTGTCCCCGAGGCCGTCGGCCCTGCGCTGTGCCAGGGCTCCATCTGCTGCGGCTCCGGCCCTGAGCTGTTCCATACATCAAAGTGACAGAGCCCGGGTTTTTGCCTTGGAGGAGCACTTTTTATTATGAAACCAAGAATGAAATGCAGCGTTCGCCCTGGCGCACTACAAAACGTTCCAAGCGAAGAACCAGCAAAAAGGAGCACGAGGCGAATAGAAAATACATCTTACAAAATCTGACATACAAAAAAAAAAAAAACCCAACAATTCATCATCATCATCATCATCTGAGTACGGTTGTTACATTAAACCAGGAAAGCGTGGGGGGGGGCTTCGGTTCGTTTGGACATCGCTCGCCCTACAGAGCCCGAAGCTGCGGGTCACAGCCGCCCTGTGGGGTGGGGATGGACGTCACAGGTATTGCTCAGGGCTGCGGAAGGCACACGCTGTGGAATGGGAGCAGCTTGAGGAGCTTGATATTTAAAAATAGACACGTATTGCTTATTGAGAACCGAGCACGGCCTCTGGAAAGCTCCGCGTGTGCGCATCCGCGGGACCCGAAGGAACCGAGCCAGGGTGATGCCAACAGCTTTGTGATGAAAGAAATACAACTCCTACAACTTCAGTGGGTCTTCAGACAGCAGAAGGACTTCAGGCATGGGACGGAGCTGCGCTGAGCGCGACGGGAGCGGATCCTCCTGCGGGGAGGAGGGCGGCAGGCAGAGCTGATGGTTGGCCCGGCTCCCTTTGGAGCAGAGGTGCCTCTCTGCAACGCTAAGCTGGGCAGCAGCCGGATCCGAAGCACAGAGGGCAATGTGAAGCCCTGGGCACACGGCTGGGAGGAGCAGTTGTGTCTCAGGAGAGAAACGCACTGCTGACCTGAAGGAAGGTGCGTGGAGGACCTAAAGGGAGCCATGGCAGCGGGCTCCGTTTGCAAACACACGGCTACTTTTTGCTCCCCGTTTTAGGACACCGATCTTGATTTAAGGTTAATTGGCAATTCTGGCCGTGACAGTTCCCATTAGCTTCACCCCGCTG
Source organism: Perdix hodgsoniae (assembly GCA_035772895.1). Lineage (NCBI taxonomy): Eukaryota > Metazoa > Chordata > Aves > Galliformes > Phasianidae > Perdix > Perdix hodgsoniae. The sequence continues at coordinate 848,746 of JAPSGF010000130.1, forward strand.
AGGCAGGCAGTGAGAGCTGCTCTGCCCGCTGCATTCTCCCACCCTTAAAAACAAGGAGGAGAGAGGACCCACGGACAGGACAGCACCAACAGCAGCAGCTCCTTGCTGAGCAGCAAATGCGAGCTTCCACTCCAGAAAAGCAACCCCTGAGGGCTCCGCCAGCCCTGCGGTGCACAGGGAGGGCAGCAGCTCCCACCACAGGGCGCCGGGCTGAAAAACTGCAGTGAGAACAGTTCCTTCTTTTTGCCCTACTTGTTCTTCTTCTTTTTTTGTGTTGCTTTGTTTAAAACTTAGTAAATGGAAAGAGTTAAGTAACACAATCATACAACTACGGGGGGTTCCCTATCTACTCAACGCTAAAACCCGAAGAACAGAGGAGAGGGGAAGTGGGGAGGAGGAAAGGGTTCACGCACTCGGGATGCACACTGCGAAGGGTGCAGCTGGAAGGGGCCGGCATCAGACGATCCCGAAGCGCTCTGCTCTTTTCCTCTTCTTCGCCTGCAAGGAATGAAGCGAACGTGAGCGAACTGAAGGCCGAGAGGAGCAAACCTCGGGCAATCTGATGGAGAATTTGTTGAGGCACGGCAGCTCCAGCTCCTTGCAGAGCAAACCAACGCAGAGCCGGGGTGGAGGAAAGGGGTCTGAAGGTTTTCTCCTGCTCCCCCCCCCCCCCTCCCTTGGCACAAAGAGAGCCCCAGATCCAGGAGCAGAAATACAGTGCCTGAGATACAGTGCTGCTGGAGTCACTGCATTGTGCTGGCAACGCGCTACAAAAGAGCTGAGCTGGGAACAATGAGTACTTCAGAGGCCTCGAAACCCTTCCAGGCAGTGGGGAGGTGGGAAATGTAAAAGGGCAAAGGGTTAACACTCTCCTATTCATGGAAAAGGTGAGAGGGACACACTAAAATGCATTAAATATACTATTGCGTCTCTCGGATATGCCTTTAAGCTGCTCCACGAGAGGCGTATAAATCTTAATTTTTAGCAGGATAAATAGCCCCGGGGCAACAGAAGCCCTAATCAAGAATCTCCAGGGGAAAGGTGCATTTGAGTGCACACAATACCACTCAAAAGCCCTTTTTGTTCCAGGCACAATCTCAGAGTGACCTAACGGAAAAGCAGGGACCCCCTCTCCCCTCGGTGTGGGGCTCACTCTCCCATGCTTGGGGTTGCAAATAACCCCCCCCCACCCCCTCCCCTCCCCGTGCTCCACCTGAACGCTGCGGTCCCCTTCTGGGGAGCTCCAGTCCCCGTTTGGGGACCCAGGAGCCATCTGGTTGCAACAGCTCACCCTGCGCTGCTTTGCTCGTTAGTTAACGAGCGGTTCTCCCCGGCCCAAAGGGTCCCTTTGTCCGGGGGAGGTGGGTGCTGTGGATGCAGTTTGGGGCCCCACAGGGCTGCGACCCCGTATCGAGCAGAGATGCTGCACAATGTGCACGGAGAGTGGGACAAATCCACGGCACAGAAACAGAGGAAAAAGGACAGGAGTGCCCCGAGGAGGTGACGGATTTAAAAGATGGGTCAGGTACACAGAGGACCAAAGTATGGAGGGGTGGAGAGGGAGGAAAGCTGGAAATAGGGTCAGCACTGCAACCTTCATTACGTTATGGGGTCTGCAGGGATTTGCTCTTCCAGGCCTGGAACGCAGCACCCAAAGGGAAGCGGGAGGTTCAGGACAAGGAACTGCAGAGCACGAGGAAGGGGAACGCAGAGATTGGGCCCACGGAGGCACAGAACGAGAGGCTCCAGTGCTGATGGCCGCGGGGCTGACAGGGCAGCAGTTCAGTGGGAGCCCAGTGGCAGCAGAGGGGTCCCCACGGCTGCTGTCCACCTCCTGGGCCTTTACCTCTGTGTCCTCTGTGGCTCCAGCCCCGGCTGAACTCGTCACGATGCCAAACCGCTCCTTCCTCTTCTTCAGCTTCTCATCTTCTTCACTCTGGCACAAGAGAATGGAGTAGATTTAATCCCGGGGACAAAGCCCTGGGGGTTCGTTTGGTGGCAAACCACATCCCCCCTCCCCTCGCCCATCAGCAGGAGCTGGAGCGGGCAAGGCCACCCCCTAAGACACATTGAATTTCCAGCAAACCCCTGCAGACATTTCCCAGAGCCCTCAGCTCCCCGTTTCTCAGCATTCTCCAGCAAAAACCGGAGGCTTTTTTACCTCCGCTGCCATCATCCACGCTGATGTCCTGATCACAGCTAATAGCCAAAGCCATCATTGCCTGTAAAAGCCTCAGAGCATCCATTTTCTGTGGATTTATTCCTGGCTCCGGCTGTTTTCGTGCCTCTTTCAGCCCATTTCTCCAGGCTGCCTAATTGCTTTGCAGCACTGCTACAATTTCCCCTATCATTAAGGGCACTTCGCAGCTCTCAGCCCCCCCCCCGGCTGCATCCCACCGCTGCAGGTGATGCCGTGGCAGCACGAAACCCACAAGGGCACCATTTCTAAACAGAATCTCTACAAAGAAGAGCCTGCCCCCAATCCCAGCACCCCCCCACTCATCCACAGCCACACGGGGCCGAAATCAGCTCCCAAAAGCCATTCCCACCACAGACAGAGGGCAACCCAAGGGCTGCAGCTTTAACGGGGCTGCTGGACAGCGTGGGGTTACTTTCTTTTTTCTTTTTTTTGGGGGAAGCCCACCACATCCCCCCCTGCTTCCAGCACTGCCCCGCAGGGAAAGCAGTGTGCAACCATCGTCCTAAATCAACACGGCCCTAATGATCTGGCTCACTTGACCCCATAGCACAACAGTGTCAGATGCAAACACACGTACAATAAACTTCACTCCATCTCTGGCTTCTCGCTGACAGGTTTTGATTCATGGGGTGCTGAAACCCAGCCGAGGAAAATTACCTCTATCAAAACGCTGCTATCTCCGTATCTATCAACCCCTGGCAGTGCCCCCAGGCCGTGCTCCGGCGTGCAAATGGGTGCACCAGCATCTGTGGGGAAAGCTGACCTTTCTGGCAGGGTGTCAGATTTATTTTCTAACCTCTCTGTTCCTCGGCTCCGTCCCTGCGCACTCAGTTATTCTGTAGTTTGTCTAAAAAAAAGAGGGCGGGGGGGTGGGAAGGGGGGGGGGGGGAGGAAGAGGAGGAGAGCTTGAGCCAAGGACAAAGCAAACGGCTCTGCTGAGCCCCGGTGAAGAGGAAGGAAGGGAGAACCCAAATATTTGTGCTGTGCTCAATGCTGTGTCCATCCTGGGTCTCACCGCAGACCCCCAGGCTGGAACCAGTGAGCACAGAGTTGGGGCAGCGGGGGCTGCAGAGCTCCAGGATGGACCTTAGCACTGCTAAACCCACTCCTTGCACTCCCTGTTCCCAAAAAGCTGGAAGGAAATGCTTGAAAATGGGCTCGCTTCTCTCCTGGGAGAATCACAGCCCCTGCTCCTGTTAGACTTAAAGCCAAAAGGCATTAATTAATGGTTACCATGGCACAGGGAGCAGCTCTGGCACTCATTGCTGCCCTGTGGATGGAGCAGATCGCCGGGCAGGGAGCACAGCTGGATACCTGCGATGGGAGCTGCAGCTGCCAGCAGCGCCCCGGCAGAGGTGGAATGGGATTCGTGGGGATGCTCAGCTCCAATCTTTTCCAGCACCCAAACTTCAGCAGAGGGGAAACCCTCTCAGTGGGTCCCCGCTGCCCACAGCCACGTCTCAGCATCCAGGCTGCAGGCACGTGGATGAGCAGCAGCAGCTCCACGCGTGTGCTTCGAGAGGAGGCTCACTGTGGGTGAGGAGAAACGAAGCCTGGCTCTGGGGAGGGGAACAACGCACAGGAGCTGCTCCACGTGTCCAACTGCCACGCGTGGAAACTCCTCAAGGCCACGGCATCTCTTCCTCAACAGATCAAAGCATCCCGGGGAGGAAACGGTTCTGAATCTTCAGGTGAAGCCCAGAGAATCCCCATCATAAATGGGGAAGGAGAGCCACCAGGCTCCGCGAGGACATCCTCGGCGCTCCCATCCTTGCAGGGAGGACAGCGTGGGCCCTTCTGCTCAGCCTCCTGCATCCCACAGCAGCATGACGGATGGGGGGGATGAAAAGCAGAGCCCCAGGGCATTCAGGCGACGGTAGATTAATGATGACACGGCCTTGACCTCCAAAAGGTAAAGGTTATGAAACACTCAAGGGTAACTGGGCTTCCAATTTCATACCCAGAGGGTGAATGACAGCAACCGATGGTTTTATTCTCAGGAACACTCCAATCCTGCGATGCGCAGCTGTCGCCCGGCACCTTTTTGAGATTTGTTTCTATGTATGTATTTCCCCTGCTTGCTTTTCTGTGCAGGCTCCGTCCTGCAGGAGCCACGTGGGGCAGGAAGGTGTGGGATCCCCACAGGACAAGCTGGGGTCCTAAGCGCCATCCGGGCTCAGTGCAGCATCCACCTCCAGCTCCAGAGCTGGGCAGAGCCTTCTCCTCTCCAAAGAGCTCCACCTGGATCAGGAACACACAGCCAAAGCCCCTACCAGTGTCCTTACACCCAAACAAGAGGAGCCATGATGCCACTGGCACACGGGGGTGGCTCCTAAAAAGCACAGCTCAGACAATTACACGGACAGAAGCACCTCAGTGCACATCAGCAGCGTTAAACACAGCTTTGCCCTGTGGGAAACAGATCCAGCACAGCTCCAAAGCGCCCCCCCCCCCCCCTACATCTCACCTCCATGCATCCCACAGATACACCTGGCCGATCACAGGGATGCTCTGCACACCCTCTGCTGCCCTTCCCTGGAAGGAACTGATCCACAGAGGCGCTTGGAGTTGAGGGAAAGCTTTGCCCGCCGCCTTCCTCCACCTGCAAACAGCTTTTGTAGCTTCCCGGGACACGTTAAGGGCTGAAAGAGCTCTGTTAATAGGAGGTGGAAAAATTAAAGAGCTTCAGTTGTTGAGGACGCTGTGCCCCAAAGTGGTTCCCCACCAGACAAGCACACAATGTATCAATGAAAGACAGCGGCACGGATCAACGCCTGCCGTTCTGACGGACCAACGCTCAACGCCTCCAACGCCTTCGTCTCTTCCAGCTTTCCACAGGGCAAGGTGCAACTGCAGAGCCGTGCTCTGACCCCAGCACGGGTGGGGAGGGCAGAACAGAGCTTCTCCCACGTCAGAACGCCGCGGTTTCGCAGCTTTCTTCCACTTGGGCGTCAGAGGTGGGACCGACATGTCAGGAATGCCAACACGGCGGAGCGAAGGCGACGCGGTTCAGGTGCAGCATGAGGCAAAAGGCCCTGGAAGGGGCGTTTCATCTCCTGGCTCTCCCTCAACGGCATCTCCAGGTGCTGGCAGATGCTCTCCCATCACGAAGCTGCTTTGCTCGGGGCAGGAAGGCTTTGATGCTGGGACGTGCGGGGCTGATGGTGAGAGCAGAGGCGGTGCTGACACCGGCTGGCACCGTGCAGGTCCCCCCCCCCCCCCCCCAAAGAGTCCAGCTGTTATTAAAAAGGAGCAATCGGGCGATGCCTGAGCACCATTTGAATTGCACATTAGCCCCAGATTAAAAAAAAAAAGGAAGAAGAAAAAGAAAATCTCTTCTATTCAAAGGCAACAAGCACAAAAACGGCAACGCACCGCTGCTGTGTTAACCCTTCCCTGCACACCGCGGGGCAGCAGGATGCTGACAGCCACATCCCCAGCCCAGGGGATGTTCCTGGATCCGTGTCGCTGGCTCACACACGCAGGGAGCCTCTCCAAAAGGAGAGGAAGGCTCCCATTGAAAGGGGACGCAGCCAGGTACACGTGTGCCCAAGGGTGGGCAGAGGGGTGGTAACCGGGGAGTGGCACTTCTGTCATTTAGGGAGCTGATTCCAGGTCAGTTTGCAGGCTTTGCCTGCGCACACTGCGGGGCCTGGGCAGCCAGGTGCATGCTCACTAACCCCAGGGGTGAAAGATTCTATAGGAATAAGTGAAAAACGGGTTTGGAGAGAAACCAAGGGCATCGTGGCGGGGACGCAGCGCAGCCCCGCTTTACTCTGAGCCCCTCTTTGCCGTGAGCCCCACTTTACCCTGAGCCCCAACCCGCCCTGAACCCCTCTCTGCCCTGAGCCCGCTGCTGGCCCCAGCAGCAGAGCACACAGCTGAGGCTGTGCTGCATGGAGACGTGAGGATGAAGCACCGCGGAGACGTTCGGTGTCCCAGGGTTGGATTTGGGGCGCTCACCCACCCTGCAGGAATGGCACTGCACAAACGGAAGCACCCAGAGCAGCCCAAGCCTACAGCAGGGTCATCTCCCACTGCAAAGTGCCAGGAAAACAAACTGCAGAGGTCTGAGCACAGCTGAGCCATGGGAACACACAGCCTTCACCCAGAGGAACCTGTGGGGATGTTCAGCACCTCCGCACGCTACAAAGTCTTCGGACCTCTTTCAAGCAGAAGAGATAAAAGGCAGAGGCTGAAGGCCCTCCAGAGGTACCTTACGTTTGATCTTTTATGGTCACTTAATTTGGTTTCTCCGTTGCTGCCAAAAGCTGGAGGTGCTCAGAGAGCTCCAGGGGGAATCCGGAGAAAGAGCAGCTGCTCCGCAAAGATTTGGCTCCAGCAGATCCCCCAGATCCCCTCCACCTGCGCCCCAAAACACGGCGGCAGCACAGAGGCTCTACTCGCACCTCCACCACAACTCCATAGAAACACCCCAACACTTTCATGCCCTGAAACAACAGCAGCCAGAGCGCAGGACAAGGTGCACCAGCCCCTAAGCAACCTGCAGCTCAGCTCCAAGCATTGCTCAGAAGCTCCAAGCGCACCCAGCCTGCTCAGTGCCTGCATTTCCGTGCTGCAAAGCAGGGCACCATCGGCTCTGCTGTGACCACAGAGGGTCTGCAAACAAGTCAGCTCCATCAATTAGACCAGGGATGCTTTTTAGTGCACCGACTGCTTGCAAACACCCACATTTCTCGGCTGCTCCTACAAGTGTCAGCATCACATCCCCACCAAAAGCCACCGAGGGTCAGCGCTGCAGCTCCACGAACCATCCAGCAGCAGGAGGAGCTGCCCAAGTGATCCTAATTACATGGATTAAATGTTAAGGAGGGGATCCTCAGCAAAAACCTCCCCAGGTTGAATTCAGCGCAAACATTCCTCAGGGCCCTTTTTCTCCCCCTCTGCGCACACGCTCCCTGTGCACACCACGGGGCTTTGGGATTGCTTCTGCTTTTGTCCTCTGCGGCCCAGAGGGGTTAAGGGGAACGCGACTTCGCTCCTCTTGCTGAGGTCCCAGCAGATTTGGAGGGCCGGGAGCAGAGCGGCGCTGCCATTCTTCCTGGGCTGCTCCTCCAAATTCCTGCAGCCAAATGGTTCAAGAGCCACTGAATGGCACACATAATGACATCATTGATTGAACCATAATAGAAGGGGAAAGGGGGGGTGGGGAAAAGATGTATTTGTGTTACAGACAAAAGCTAAGTTCTGTTTCACAGCAGGGACCAATGAAGAACCAGATGACTGGACAGAGTGAGGTCAGAGAGTCCCCCCCAGCATTGTCTTCCCTTGGAGCGAGCCCTTCGCCACTCCCTAAAGGTTTGTTAGGGACGCAAATCCTTTTCAGACAGCACCAGGGATAAATACAGGATCAGGAGTCCCGCTGACCCCTCGCAGCTCTCTCGTCATTTATTTTTAAAAATGACATCGTGGGTGTGTGTCAGTGTGAGCAAAGGGCTGGGATGGGGAGGGGGAGCTGAGAAAGGGGTAATTGTAAACACCAAATTACTGCAGAGTCGGCAGAAGGCGGAGGTGAGGGCAGCTGGGTGCTGGGCTCGGTGGGTTTGGGCTCTCACAACAGCTCTTCCCTCAGAGCTGGGGTTGGGGAACGGTCCTGCGGTGCCACGGGGAGCCGGGTGCACTGTGTGCCAAAACCACGCTCCTATGGGGAGTCAAGCAAAGGGCGTCTCTGAGGGCTGAATTTTCATCCTGCTCGGGGTAAGGACAGAGAAAACAGCATTGTGGTATGGTGGGAGCACCGAGGAGATAAGAAAAACCACAGAGCTATCAGCTGTGTAAGGGCATGAGACGAAATTCCGGGCGCAAGCAACCCAAATTTCCGCTAAAAGGCAACAGGAGAGCAACAGGCTGGGGAAATGCTGAGCGTGCAAAGGCTCCGAGGAACCACACCAGCCCCACACAGCACCCAGCTCTGCCCCCTCCCACAGCAGGACTTCGCTCAGAGGTGGTGAAGCATTGGGACAGGTTGCCCAAGGAGGCTGTGGATGCTCCCCACCCCTGGAGGCATTCGAGGCCAGGCTGGATGTGGCTCTGAGCAGCCTGATGGTTGCCCACCCTGCACACAGCAGGGGGGTGGAACTCAATCATCTTTGAGGCCCTTTTGAACACAGGTTATTCTATGGTTCTCTGACTTGGCCATGCATGCTCCTGCAGCACCAGGAATTGAGCAGTGCCCAACACGAGGGCAGCACCACCTCTGCCTGATGCACGGGGAAGCCAGCAAGCAAACTGCACAGCGCTGCTCTGCAGAGCCAGGAGCTCCAGGATTCAGATGTCTGGCAGATAGGGAACAAAACCAAGAGCAGAACGGGACACAGAGTGCAACAGAAAAGTGCATGGAGGCAGCAGAACACTGAGAGCTCCGGGGAGGCACAGGGCAGCTCAGCGCAGCCCCACGGCCTCAGCCAACCTGGAACTGCCCCATTATTTCTCCCACCCGGAGAGCATTGCTGGTAGCTTCCCACAACGCACCTGAGCGTCACACCTTCATCTCACTACTTCCTATCAGCCCGACTCATTCACCAGAACAGGAGCAATGCATGATGAGGTGATCCGTGAGGTTCCTCCCAAACCATCCCATGGTTCTGTGACCCCTAGCTCAATAGGACTGCAGTGCACTTCTTCCTTCTAGCAACGAACCCACTGCGTTATTTTCTCCCCTGCGTACCAGCTTGGTGTTACTGGAAATCCACGGGGGAATATGCCTTCTAGGAAAGAAGAGAGCTTCCTTTTCTTGCACAATGCCACAGGCTGGACCACGGAGCCCAGGGGCTGGAAGCCACAATGCATCCTTGCCCCCGGGGGGGGGGTTATTGCACTGCCTTGGCCAGAGATCACTGTGCCAGCAGAGGATGTCACAGCCTCTCCTGGGGAAACTGTTGCTTTGTCTTTAAAATAAAAACCCACAAAAGGACCAAAAATAAAGTCTGCTCCATCTCTGCATTCGCCCCGTGATCTCAGATCTTACTCCCCACCGGATTACAGCCGAGGGGAACATCCTAGGGGTCCATTTCAGGCTCTGCTGAGCCCTGTGTCCCGCAGCCACATCCTCACCGCGGCTCAGCTGCGGGACTTCGACGCAGGACCAGGGCTGCACACCCACCCACAGCACCAGGAGCGCACAGCCCACGCCACGAGGCAGAACCTCCCTTCAGGCCAACCCAGGAGGGGGCAGGGGCCGTGCAGCACCCTCACACCACAACGCCCACGGCTGCCAGCACTATTCTTCACCTTGTCACTTCCCATTATCTTAGCCCAGCAGGCCGCATTCAGCTGCTCTGCTGGGGTGACATCGCCGTGCAGGGCTGGGGGGGGGGGGGGGGGGGGGG
>JAPSGF010000130.1:858694-877244 GCA_035772895.1 Perdix hodgsoniae
GCAGCCCTGGAGCCTCCCAAGGGCTCCCATAAATCCTTACATGGAAGTTGCCAGCGTTTACCTGCAGAAGCGCCGCAGCTGAGACGACCCCGCGCTGCTCCATCCCTCTCAGACCGAAGCTTCCCTTCCTACATGCACCCTTCCCAGCCACTTGTTCAGCACAACTGATGCCAAAAGGCACCGAACACCCCTGAGCCATCTGCTCCTTCCCCCAGAAGCATTCCTGCAGTTTGCAGGGACTGCTGTCAGCCTGCAGCACGCTCCTCGCAAGGGCCATTGCTTCGCACTGGGACGGTTCTGACTTTGCTTGCACGCATTCTGGCTGCCTTCTTTTATTCTGACCTAGTTTCTGCTTCCTGCTGAAAAGTTTTTCTAACGTGCAAATACATGCAATGTCTTTTAGTTCTTCTTTAAAAAGGAAAACGAAGGCGATTTTCAACCCCCCCCCCCCCCATAAACGCAGCTGCCTTAGTTACTACTGGTCCAGCTCACAGGGAGAGAGAAAACCCTCTGGAAATTACCTAAAGCACCTCTTAGGACGCCCCAAATGCATTCAGAAGTGGAAGAGAAGTGCCTGGGTTCCAACCCGGAGAAGCAGGCTCATCTCTGCTCTGCGCCCCAGCACAGAAGACGCAGAGCAGAGCAACACAAAGCCCACAACGGCCAGAAATAGAGAAATTTGGGGAGAGGAAATCACCGAGGGGTAGATGTGCCCCCTCGGGCCGAGCAGGAGAGACAGCAAGGCTCAATTCTTGAGGACAAACCGACCACAGGAATCAATCGCGCCGCTCAGAGCTGCCGGCACACGTCGCCACGCACTGCGGTCCCCGGTGCCAAGCAGAAGCAATCCTCCTCTCCCACCAACCCCCTTCCTCTCTGCCAACATCAGCACTTCTCCCCTCCACCTCCTCCCTGCTTCCCTGGCGGCTGTTTCTCCTCCAGAGGTTGGCAGGGGTTGTTTGGAAAGATGGCAGGCAGCAAAAACTCTCCAGGAAAAGGATTCCTCTCCTCAGCACGTTACTGCAAAGCTCGCTGGAAGCCAAACAATTAAGCCAACTGTTTTCTCTCCCTCTCTCATCTCAGTATTTTGTATACACACAACTTTCCCTGCTCTCCTGCCCCCTGCTCTCCCCCATCCCCACGCCGACGTCAGGCAGCAGCAGGCCAGCTCTCCTTGGCTAATAGCAGGCAGTGCGCACAGCAGTTCTCAGCTGCCGCATGAGAAATAAGCTCTCATTAACGAGAATTAAAGCAGTGTTAACCTACAGCCGTGACTGATGGACGCATTAAAACGTTAACTCTTCCCAGCCACGTCGGCCCGGTGTTGCTGCTGCTGTTCGTAGCCCGGTGTTGCTGCACTCCAGCAGCAAAATGGAAGGCCAGCAGCCCTGCGAACGCAAGTGAAGTTCCCCGAGGGGATCCGTAGCCAATAAGGGCGCTGCCGAGGCCATCGCTCAGCACAGAACCCCCTGCCCTACCCAAAAAGTCACCCAGGGATGGTGAGAACGGGGCTGGGGGCGTACATCCCCCCCGGGATCCTTTGTTCCCTGCAGCCCAGGGATGCACTCCGGACTCCCAGTGACCCCCCCGGCTTCACCTCCCCGTGCCCGGCCTCGAACAGAGGAGGGTTAATCAGCTAATTGCTTTGCGAGGCAGTTTGAGACCTCCGCGTCAAGGAGGAGATAGAAAAGCCAATTATTTTGGTCATCTGTTCGGATCCAGGAAGGTATTTGATAATGTCACACAAAGGTGGCAAACAGAGCTTTTATGCTCTCCCAGGGGCTCTCGCTATCCATTTGGTGCCAGCGCTTTCTCAGCGGGAGACTTATGAGACTATTTTATACATAAAGAGCAAAGCATCCCCTCAGAGAGATGCTTCTGAACCACGGCCACGGCGTGGGCAACCCCCTCTGCAGCATCCAACCCTGCATATAAAACACGAAGCTCCACATCCTCCCCTGGGGAGCGGAGCCGGAGCGGCACAGGGAGCAGCTGCCGCAGAGAGGGAACATTTACAAGTGTGGGGGGTTAAGTACAGCTAACAGGAGTCAAGGGATGGGAGCTGTGGGTCAGAAGAGCGTGCGCTTTAACAGGAGGCCTCCAAGGGGAGAGTCAGTGCTACGGGGAGATAAACGCTTGCTTGATTTATTTTAGAAATTAATTTGATGGCCCTGCGCTGCCTTGAGACAAATGAGCACCTGCCTCTCTTGCTCCCATGCAGCCCAGCTCCCTGCCCTGCTCCAGCGCCGCGCTCCCGCTTCCCCCTTTGGGCAGAGAGGAAGAGGATTTTCAACTTGAAAGATTTCTACCCCAGAGGGCTGACAGAGGGGGAAGAGGGGGGGGTTCAAAGCTACAGATGAGTTCACAGCCACTAACGCAGCTCTGCATTTGCTCCCTGCTCACAGCGGGGCTGAAATCCCCCCTTAGTTACGATTCTCCCCCTCACATCCCTACCCCTCCCCAAACCAATTTGAATGGGAAATGAAGTGTGGCTCTGCAGAGACAATGGTTTATTGTAAAGTTGGGCTTTTTTTTGTTGCTGTTGTTGTTTTGGGTTTTGGTTGGGGTTTGGTGGTGGTGTTTTTTTTGCTGCGACGACGCACGGTATAAAACCCTGCCAAGACACATGTAAACATTCGCAAGCACCAGGCTCCCCCGTAATGAAAAGCCATAAAGAACACCCAGGTGGGAAGCACAATGCTACCAGCTAATTAAAGTAACCAATAATCTTCCTCCCAGGAATGCGAGTGTGTTCCGCTCAGTGGGAGAAGCCACTTCTAAGCCCGTGAACTCGACTTCCTTTGGTGGAGCAAACCCCCGAAAAATAAAAATAAAATAAAATAAAATAGGAAGAAAAGGACAGAGCGCAGCGAGGTGGGCACAAAGGCCGGGTGGGGAAGCTGCAGGGAGAGCTGGTGAGCGGCTCGTGGCCCTGGGCACGGCCCTGCCCCTCTACTGAGGCTCCAGCTATGCAGGAGGAGCTCGGCAGCACGCAGAGCTCGGGAAGCCCCCGCTTTGTGCCCTGGGGTTTGGGGTTTTTGCACCCCGCTGCCCCGTTGTTGAGTTGTGGACTCGCAGTCCTGCCCAGAGAAGGCCACGGCCGTAAAACATTGACAAGGCATATATTCCTCCTGAAAAATGGGAGCTCCTGGTGACAGGGTTAATGATGTTTGAGCAGCCTCTCACCCTGAGCTCCATGTATCCCGGCTTTAATGCACTGCCCTCCTTCCCCCACCCCCAAAGGGACAGGGGAGGGAAGGAGGGAGGGGGGTGGGTGGGGGGGTGCCGGGAAACAGCGACCTCCAATGCCAGATATTTTCTACATCAGTGAATTCCCAGGGCCGGTGGAATAAAGCGGAACGCTCATACATAGAGAAACAAGCAGCAAAAAAGGTCAAATCCATCCCCCCGAGGAGGAGAGGGGCTCATTTCGCAGGGATGAAGGAAGATCAACCTCCCCGAGCTCTTACCCTTTCCAGACTGAGAGGAGAAGTCTCCATGCCAACATCACCCAGCTGTTATCACTGGACGATTCGTTTTCATTCCCCGCTATTTCTGAGCAGTGCTGCAGCACAAGGGGTTGTGAAAAGGGCAGAAGAGGAACGGGGGCCGTTTCCATGCAGGAAGCACACAGGGTGCCGTTCTCATCTCGCTGTCCGTATTTATCCTTCCTTCTGTTTTACCCAAACGTGCTGCATCCACCTTCTCCTGGCTCTGCCCCACAGCCCCGTCCCATTCCCTGCCCAACACACAAAGGTATCAATGAAATCAGCTGCTACACACAAGGACTGGAGGGAGACCGTGCTCAGAAGCTTGGGGGTATTTCTCCAAAGCTTCGAGACCGAATTTATCCCCCTCCAAAACTCACCTCATTTGTACTTCAAAGAGTTACCAGGGAGCTCTTCAGAGAGCTCATTACCTTGCTCTTTACAGACCTGCCTTCTACCCCCAGTCAGAAACGTGCACTTACACAGAAACACCCGAAAACGAACCAAATCACACAGCCTGCTACACAGCCTCCCTTCCCACGTCCAAACCAGACTGATTACCTTAAAATTCAACACCTCTATTCACCCGTCACAACTTTCTCCAAACCGTATTAAGCCTCACACAAAACAAACAGAGGGAAAGATGAAGGAAATGATGTTGACATGAATCTCCTGGGGCCCGGAGCCCACACTGCTGCATTAATAACACGACGTAAAAGCTCCAGCAGTGAGCAGGCTTTGAACTGTGTGCTATGAGCCCTGGGCTCCTCTGGAGGTGCAAAGTGTGTCCTGGAGGCCAATGCACCTTACCTTCTTGGAGAGCGAAGAGACATTCAAACCAAACCTCTGAGCCCTTTCCTTTAATTTATCCATGTTTACCTACAAAGACACAGGAAACTGATTTTTAAATCGCCGTCGCTCACGTTGCAGGGAGAAGGCTCTGCCAGGAGCAGCCGTGTGCTGCAGCCCCCAGAATAAAACCCCAGTGCTCTGCTCCCCCAAAACTCAGCCGGTGCTGTTGGAAGCTGGGCCTGAAGGCAGAACCCAGATGGAGCAGCCCCAGACTGCTCAGAACAACCAGAGGACAAACACCGGGCTGGTGGTCCTCTCCTGAAGGGACAGCAGATTCAGACTGCTGCTGGGAGCCTGCTGGACCCGAAACCTGCCCTGCTGGACCCAAAACCTGCCCTGCTGGACCCAAAACCTGCCCTGCTGGACCCAAAACCTGCCCTGAAGCAGCATGGCCAACACAAACAGCAAACAAAGCTCCTCAGGCAATCTTGCTCCTAGTCTTGTCACTGCTCCCTGGCTGCTGTAGCTTAAGAAGCTGTTGCCGCACCCTCTCTCTTCCAAAACACATCACATCAGCTGCCATGACCAAGCAGAGCACCCAGCCTGCCTGAGATTTTCCTGCCAAACACTGTAGAGGGATGGGAACCTATAAAGTCCATGCAAGCACAACATCCAGGTAGGCAATTTCATCAGCACCCACTCTACAGATGTTGTTCTTGGACCATTTTGATGGTTCAGTTTACTCCCACAGGCAGGAATTTCTTTGCACAAATTACAAGCTGTATTAAGAGCCTGAGCAGGGGAAATTTAGGAACAAGAAGCATCTCTTACCGTAGGTTTGCTGTCTGCAGAGAGGCCTGAGATGAGAAGAAAACAAAAAACTCAGTTAGAGAACAAACATCTGGAGCAGTAATTTGCCTGAAAAGAGGAGCAGTAAAGTCACAGCACCGCACACCAGTCTGACCACCAGCTGGTGGAGAACTGCTCTCCCATTTCTCCCAGTTCCTATCTCACTCACTCAAGGATGAGTCACCAAATTTCATCCCCAGGTCAGCTCTTCCCACCCGTAAGACTTTACACATGCTTTTCATCCCAACTCTACAATTAATTCCTGCTCAGAAACCCTGGGCGTGGACAGATGGTAAAACAAAGACAGCCTCACCAGCAACTTTTTCTTTCCCAGGAATAAATAAATATTTGCAGTAAGGTCACTCCATGAATTGGTTCTGCTTCACCTTCTCACCTTTTGTCGAAACTGTGGCCAAACCAAACCTGCAGAAAGTAAATAGAGCTCAGTGAG
This sequence comes from Perdix hodgsoniae, assembly GCA_035772895.1. Classification (NCBI taxonomy): domain Eukaryota; kingdom Metazoa; phylum Chordata; class Aves; order Galliformes; family Phasianidae; genus Perdix; species Perdix hodgsoniae. The sequence continues at coordinate 864,275 of JAPSGF010000130.1, forward strand.
AGACCCGAGCAAACACGAGGTGGGTATCAAATACATCAAGTCTTCAGTAAGCACGACATGAATTCTTCCTACAAATGCTTTTCTTAGGTGTACCTCAGGCAGGCTGGTTGGGAGGAGCTAGGATCCGGGAATTACCGGCTAATGGAACTACCACAGAAACTCCTACGTGTGCCAACAGCGATTCCTCACTTATTCCAAAGGAAAAAGAGCCTCATCGCAACAAGAGCACAGCTGCCGTCTGTGCCAGGTGAGAACGGGGGACTCACCGAGCTGCGCGCGCTGCCTTCTTGCTCTCCAGGCTCACGGGCACGTTGAAGCGCTCAGCCCTCTTCTGCATTCTCTGGAGGTGGGAGAAAAAGAATCCAGAGAAGGAGAGTGAGGACTCGAAGTCTACAGAAAGGAAACGGAAAGAGGCACGCAGACTTTAATACAGGATGGGCGAACGCTTCCATGTGTGCCCGAGACACAGAGAGGCTTGGGAACGGCAGAAGCGCACCGAAAAAACATTCAAATCCCCTTAAAAGCTGAAAGGAAATATCTGACATTTTATTATTACACAAGGGCCCAGAAATGCGTTTGGTGCTTTCAGAGGTTAGAGAAACAGATACGATTTTCAGGGAAACATTTCCTTTGGCCAAAAGCTCAGCGAGGAGCGCAATAAACATCTGCATCAAAACATAAATGTTTGGAAAAGATGGATTAGGAATGCCACCCCTAATGGTGTCAGCACTGAAGCTGAGAAGTCACTTGAAAGACAGGTCAAAGCACACTTCCTTACCCTCGCTCTCTGATGGATATCCAAAAGAAATATGCAATAGAGTGGGCGGCCACACAAAAGCCACGTTGGATCAACAACCCGAACGAAGGCAGTGGCAACACAGCTCAGGTCATCCCACAAAGAAATAACCCTCTGACCTTCCGTCAATGAAGGGAGTCTTTCAGTATTCAGCTATTGCTGAAAACAGGTAAACCAGACCCAGTTAATATTTATTTCGTCATATAACCAGGTGCAATGCCTACATGTAGACCTCTTCCTATGGGTTAATCCCGTAGGATTCTGGGTTCAATGTGACCTTTCTGGGTCACATTTAATGCTTCTAAACATCAGAACCCTGATGCTTAGAAGCATTAAATGTGTATGGTATAGAAACAAGTCTCAACAGGAGTAGGCTTGGCAAAGATTGGCTGGGCTTCCCTGCCAGTGATGCATCTCCCTGCTTTACGAAATGGTCAGTATTCCCTACAACTGGAGCAGCCTACCTCCGATATCCGGCGATACGCCGGATGGAAAAATAACCCTATGCCCTCTTCTACAAGATCTAAAGGATGCTGAAAGCCATCCAATTCATACACAGCCCCGCAAAAAGAAAAAAAAAAGAAAAGAAAAAAGTGGTTTTCCTGTGAATTGGCTCGATGGAATTTGAGGGGGGAAAAAAAACCCCAAAGGATAAGAGTGTAACGTCAGCAGATCTGTTAATGAGCTCTTTAAGCAGCTATGGCCGAGGGCAGCCCCAAATCACAGGGGGACATCGATCCTCCACCAGGTACCACATTTCTCTTCATTACTCCTTCAGCTGAGGTCATAATCCTCTGCTTGCGACATCCCCCTGGTTGCTGTGGAAATGATCCTGTCCCAAACAGGAGATTAGAGCTCTAAAGCAGCAGCGAACAGCAGGAAGACAAGAATCATGTTTTCATACTGACTGCTTTCTTACGGAGCATGAGTGGAAAACTAAAATGGGGGGGGGGAGGGAGGGGGGCGTGTGATTACAGAACAGAGTGAGAATCCTGAAACTCCAACTTTCACAAAGCTTTCCCAAAGGAATCAGTGGCTTCTGAGAGTGTTTGTTTTAAGTAAGCCTAGCAAATACAAGTGGCAAAGCTACAGAAGATAAAGATGAGATGATCCGTTAGTGTCTCCCAAACTGATTGCTCCCTGAAGGATATCCTCAGCAAAGCTTTGTAGTTTTGTGTTTGAAGCAAGCAGGCTTGCAGCAAGCCCCAGGGGGCAGAGATGGGGATCTCTGCAGGGAACGCTGCGTGCTCCCAGCAGCAGGAAGGGAAGCACAATTTAGACAGTGAAGCTATAATGGGACGGTGCAAATCTATCAGACTAAGTCATGCTTGCAATGGAAGGATGCACCAGGAGCAGCTCAGCTTGTGTCTAAGTTGGAAATATCGACGTAGGGTCAGTTGGTTGGGGGCAGACAGAAGTGGAAGCAAGGAAGGACGCGCCTCCAAACAGCTGGGAGAAGCATCCCGTAAGGTCACAGCCAAATGGAACGTGCTGTGGGGTCAGCATGCTGCTACATCAGCCCGCAGCCACAGACTGGTCAGTAGCATCCAATTAATTAACCAAGTCAAAATAACGGTTTGCAATGGAAACACAGCCTCAGCAACGTACAAAAGAGGTTCTGAATGAAGCAACAAGTGGTACCTCGGGGATGAGGGTGAAGTAGCAGAAGGAACCTTACCTCCATCTGTGAGATTTCTGACGTTATTTTCACTACTTTCTTTTCCGTGCTCCTACAGGTGTTGGGAAAGAGAAACAACAGTTAGAATTCCCAACAGTTTCACATGCACCCCTGAGTGGGAGGCAGATCAGGGCTCTCCTCCCAACCCCCATCTCTGGGGAACCCCAGCCTCGAGTGAGGCTCTGTTCTCAAGAGGACAGCAGCCCCAAGCCAGCATCCGTGTTAAAGGAGCAGGCTGAGAGCCCTGATAGTGATGCTCGAGTCTGAAGTCTGTGAAGCTTGCAAGTAAAGTCTGAGGTGTGCAGGGAAACGAAGGAGCTGGTGAAGACGCAGCCACCAGTTTTCCTCCTAGCTCAATGACTGCCTTCAGCACCCCTGAGTTCCTTCAGCAATGATGGCAGACAAGCTGGAAGCCCCAGAAGATCACATACCACAAGAACCACCCTCAGCACTCGCATCTATTCTCCACACAGGCTTGGAGAGAGAAATGAACTCTGTTTAAGGCACGAGAAACATCCTGCAATTTCAGTGGGGTGCTGTAGGAGCTTATGGGGTGGGTATTACAGCAAGAGGCTGCAGATCTGCATACCCAGGAACAATCCCTTGCACATCTTAAAGCTCTTAGGGACAACATTCAGCTCCTGTTAGAAGCCCAAAGTCTCAACTGCATGCCCTGAGAAGCTTTATTCCTTTATGGCCCTGAAATACAAAGGATCATTCTGTTCTAGTTCATGGGACAGCCCCAGGCAGCTCTCCCCAGGTCAGCACCAGCGTCCCGGGCTCAGGCTCCATTTCAAACACACACTTCCTGAACAATGTGCAGCTGACAACAGCAGGACCAGTAAAAAGACTGAACAAAAATATAATGGAGTGGGCGTGCTCTAAAGTTTATGCTCAGAAAACAGAGCTCAGGCTCGAAGGGGGGGAAAACAAAGGAGGAAGAGACAAAGTTCGGAAGTTCCCAGGCTAAACGAAATAGCATCATCCTCCTCTAAAAAACTCCCATAAAACAGTAGGTCACAGCCAGCCTCATTAAGGTCTCCCATTTAGAAAAACGCGCTGCTTTTGTTCCAGATTCCTGGACAGGTTTCTCATTTTATGCCCTGAAAGGTAGTAATGGTTTAATGACACTTTCACAGGAAGCAATTTGGCTGGGGCCAGGCACGCTCCCTGCGCTCAGGGCTTCCCACACAGCTCCCCCAGCAAAACCATCAGGCCACAGAAGTCCAGCTCCCCTTGCTGCAGCCCCCCCAGCCACAGGATGGTCTCACCCAGCCTCAAAAGGAGCCTGCAAGCATTTGGGGCAGGAAGAGCTCTCCCCTGCCATGCACCTCTCGTGTTACAGCATCCCCCATAGGTTTTGCTTTGGATTAAGCAGAAAGGATAGTTACACATCAGGCGATTTTACAGGAGGCTCTTCTACTTTGGCGGGTGGCTCTGCTGGTTTCTGCTCTTCTTCCTGCAAAGCAACGAGTTGGGAGGAGGTCAGAGAGGATCCCAGCCAGCTGAGCGAGAGCAAAACATCACAGCAAGGGCAGCACCAGGTCTCTTCTGGGTTCTCAGAGGCAATCTGCCTGCAGTTCAGCCTAAGCATATCCATAGTTTCTGAATTTCATGCTAGAGTAGCTGGTAGACCACACCTCACCAAGGAACACAAGCAGCTGCGTCCCCCCATGCTGCTGTCTCCTGCTTGAAGGGCCTGTGTGCTTGAAATCTCCTCTCCTCCTCCCCACTGGGGTCCGACTCTGCCCAGTAAGGCAAAGTGTGCAGTGGGAAGCAATATTAGGTGCTCCCAGCCTTCATCTACCAGTATAAGAGTGATCTCATGGGCATTGACTGTCCTCTTTCTTTCCTTTTCTTTTTAACCTCCAAAGCCTTACTAAAAAACTTGGCAACGACAGGCTTAGGAAATTATCCCAATTGAGACATTCTCAAGCCTGCAAGCAGAACCAGCAAAGAACATCAGAACCAGGCAGTGCTGACACTCAGTGCCTGGCGCTCACCTGGTGAGGCCCATTTCACTCCTCCCACCAAGAACTTTACAGACAGCAGGAGAAAGCTCCCATACGCTGCACCCATCCCTGCAGAGCTGCGTGCTGAGCAGCAGAGCTGCTTTCTGCTGGTGTTCTGAGCACAGAGAACTCTTCCAGCCAGGATCTCTGCACTTCCCAAAACATAAAGCTTCAGTTTTGAGGCTCGCTCCCTCCTGCAGCCCAGCTCTGCCAACTTACTGGGCACCAGTCTGACGTTGTGCTCTTAGCAAGGAGGCCCTAACACGCCCCAACAGACATCTGCTGTTAACAACAAACACAGAACAACAGCATGACTCCTGAAAAGAGGCAGAATATCCCCTTCTGAAGCAGCAGCCACATACCACAACCACAAACTCTTCCAGAAACTTTGGAGCACCTCTCCTATGAAGAAACAGGGAACTGGGCTTGTGCAGCTTGGAGGAGAGAAGGCTGCAGGGAGACCTCACTGTGGCCTTCCAGTACTTGAAGGGAGCTCTTCAACAGGAGGGGGAACGGCTGTTTACAAGGCTGGATGGTGATAGGACAAGGGGGAATGGTCTCACACTGAGACAGGGGAGGTTTAGGTTGGATATCAGGACGAAGGTTTTCACACAGAGGGCGGTGAGGCACTGGCACAGGTTGCCCAAGGAGGCTGTGGATGCCCCATCCCTGCAGGCATCCAAGGCCAGGCTGGATGTGGCTCTGGGCAGCCTGGGCTGCTGGTTGGTGACCTGCACACAGCAGGGGGTTGGAACCAGATGATCTTTGTGATCTTTTTCAACCCAGGCCATTCTATGATTCTATGATGATTCTATGAAACCCCCCCACACTCCATGCAAACACAGCAGCACTGACCCTCCAGCACCAAAACCGGCCGGTTCAGATCCAACAGCGAAGCTCAGCAGTGCTTTAAACACAGCAGAGCTCCCGCACTGCTGCTGCCGGTCGCACTGCTCTCTCCAGCAATGCCCAACACAGCCACCCAGAGGCCAAACGCCGCCAACGCAACAGCCCGTCCCGCAGCTTTACCTCTATTTCTTCTCCCAGAACATCCTCTTCGTTTGCTTCTTCTTCAGCTAAAGAAGAAAATAACGCATCAATCGCTGCCCCCGATTACTCAGCGATACCTTCGGCTTCTCGGATAAAGCCGAGTTGATAAAACGGGGAGCTGAGAAGCCACGACGCGGCAAAGGACTCCAACCAGCACTCAGAACCACACAACAGCTGAAGCCTGGGGGCTCCCTCAGCACCGAAACTGCCCACGGGGGGGAGGGGTCGGAAATCCCAGCACTCCGGGTACCCACCGTGCTCCTCCAGGTAGGCCTGCAGCCTGTTGATCAGGTCCTGCTTGTTGCCCTTCGCCTCCAGCCCACGGGCGAGGCACTCCTGCTTCAGCTCGGCCAACTGCGGGGAAGGAACGCAGGCCGTCAGGACGCGCGGTTCGCTCACAGGCGTAAAAACCCCGAGAAACACGAGGGGCCGCAACGCAGCGCACAGCCGCCGTTCTTTAGTCCCCTTTTTAAGGAGCTCTTCCGGCTCCTTCCTCCTCCTTCCCTCCCCACTCACGAGGCCAGGCTCAGGGCCGCCCCCCGGCGCCCACAGACGGGGACCGAAGCCTCGCAAAGGGCACCGGGCCGAACCGGGGCCGAACCGAGCGCGGCCCAGCGGCCGGAGGGCGGAACCGGAGCGCCTCCAAGGCCCGACCTGCCCACAGCCCCGTTACCGGCGGCAGCCCCGGGACCTGAGCGCGCTGGGAGCCGAGGCCCAGATATAGCAAAGCCCTCCGCGGGTGGGAAGCGACGCCCGAGCCGCGGGGCTGCCGCCAGGAGCGGAGCGGCCGCCGCTACCTTCAACTTGTGGAGCTCCACGGTCTCCGCCGCCATCTTGTCGCCCCCACAGCCCGCTGCCGGCTCCGCCCCCGCCGGCGGCTCACCGCCCAATCACGGCTGCGCTTTCTGAACGGGTGATTTCAAACCGCGGTTCAACATCTCTCCTTGCGATTGGTCGATTCCCACCGGCTCTTCGCGCTCGCTATTGGTCCGCCAGCGGGCTGGGGGCGGGGAGGCGCTGAAGGACAGGCGCAGCGACCAATGGAAGCGGAGAACAGTCACGGAGCAGCCAATGGTGGCAGCGGGTCGGGAGTGAGGTGACTTCCTGGAGACGGGCCTGGGGCGGACAGGGTGCTGGCAACGGTGTCTGCGGAACCGGAGGGTAAACGGGCCGGGGGCGGGTCGGAACCGGAGGGCCGGGATTGAAGGGAGCGGAGCCGGGGGGCCGCAGGGGGAGCCGGCGGGATTTGGGGCGGCCTTCCGACCCTGCAGCCTCCGTGACGGAGGGAAGCGGGAGGCCGGGCCCAGCGTTTGGCGGTGCCGCTCCGTCGTGCCGTGGGGTCGCGCGGGGAGCGGGGCTGCGCCGGGCCGAGAACCGCTGGGGTCTCCTTCCCAACTCGGAGTTCCGTGCGGCGATGCGGGCTGCGTGAGTGTGAAGGGGAAAAGGGACCCCGGGCTGTGGGTTGGGGCTGGGCGTGAGGCAGCACGGCGCCAAGAGGGCCGGCGGCAACCCGGCCTGCGGTAGGAACGGCGTGGGCCAGCAGGAGCGGGGAGGGAATCAGCCCCCGTACTCAGCACCGGCGAGGCCGCGCCTCGAGTGCTGCGTTCGGTTTGGGGCCCCTCGCTGCAAGAAGGGTTTTACGTTTGTTGGTTTTCAGTGTTCCGCATCACCGCAGCGTGTGGTGCACTGGAACTGAAGTGTTGGTGCTCCAGCTCCATGTCCCTATCCCTGTACATGGCAGAAGCCATGGGATCTGGCCCCTTGGGGGGGGGGGGGGGGGGGGGGGGGTCTCTTACTGCCTGGCAGTGGGTGCTGGAGGTGCTTTCCTGGCCATCCCAAGCCTTTCAGGTTTGACTCGGTCTCAGGAACTCTCTCCTATCTTATTGATTTATTAGTCTCAATTTCAATTAGATCTTATTACATTGTGTTGTTTTGCCTTTTCCAATATCATAGTTAGTAAAATAAGTTTTCCTCCATAGATTGTTGCTGCTGTTCCCCCTCCCCCTTCCTTCCCATTTGGTGTGGGGCCGGGGTGGGGGTAGAGGGGCAGGGACCCACTGCCCCCTGTCACGGGCACAGACTGATCTAGTCCACGCCGTGACAAGGAGCGTGTCCAGAGAAGGGCAGCAAAACTGGTGAGGGGTCTGGAGCACAAATCTCATGAGGAGCGGCTGAGAGAGCTGGGGTTGTTCAGTGTGGAGAAGAGGTGGCTCAGGAGAGACCTCACTGCTCTCTACAACATCCTGAAGGGAGGCTGTGATGAGGAGGGGTTTGGCCTCTTCTCAGGCAACAAACAGGACCCGGGGAAATGGCCGCAAGTTGTACCAGAGGAGGCTTAGGTTGGACGTGAGGAAGAACTTTTTCTCTCAGAGGGTGGTCAGGCACTGCATGGCTGCCCAGGGAGGTGGTGGAGTCGCCGTCCCTGCAGTGTTCAAGAGGTGCCTGGGTGAGGAGCTGCGAGATCTGGTTTAGTGCTTGTGGTAGCAGTGGTGGTGGGGGACGGTTGGAGTGGATGATCTTGCAGGTCATTTCTAACCTTGTGATTCTACGGTTCTATGAATTCTCTATGATTCTGCATGGAGGGGTTGCTGAAGCCCAGAAACCTTTGGTTCTTTGTAGGATGAACGTCGGCGTGGCACACAGCGAGGTGAACCCCAACACGCGGGTGATGAGCAGCCGTGGGATCTGGCTGGCCTACATCATCTCGGTGGCGGTGCTTCACATCATCCTCCTCAGCATCCCCTTCTTCAGCATCCCTGTGGTGTGGACGCTCACCAACGTCATCCACAACCTGGTGAGTCATGGCTCAGCTGCTCCCTCCCAGGGCCACAGTGCAGCTGATGTTTGTCAGCTGTGTCACAGAGTCACGGAATGGCCCAGGTTGGAAGGGACCTTAAGGGTCACGAATCTCCAACCTCCCCATCTCACAGCAGCCCAGGCTGCCCAGGGCCCCATCCGACCCGGCCTCCAACACCTCCAGGATGGACGGGGCACCCACAGCCTCTCTGGGCAGCTGTTCCAGCCCCTCCCCGCTCTCACAGCCAACAGCTTCCCCCTGGCATCCAGCCTCAATCTGCCCTCCCTCAACTTCAAACCATTTCCCCTTGTCCTGCAGATATCTACCCTTTCAGCACTGCTGTGCTGGGCACTGCGTCTTGTCCCCAGGTATGAGAGGTGCTGAGGCTCAAGGAATGCTTCCAGACCAAATTCTGTAGAGAACCATTGCTGACAGAAGCTCCTTGGCCTGGGAAACAGCTGTGAGAGCGCACACAGCACATTTCTGTCCCATGCCATGGCTCTGCACAGAGCTCTCAGCTCTCCCTGCCTTTCCTCCAGTCCTACGCGTGCTACTGTTGTCTTCTCACATCCTGCTGAGGCACAGGCCAGGCTGCTTTGCCTGGAGCAAAGCTTTGATCGCAGCCTCATCTGGAGCTCTCTGCATCCCGGAGCTGCCCAGCTCCATCTCCTTGGCTCCATCCCAGCGTTCCCACTGCCCGTGTCCCCATCCCGCGCTCACCTGCTGCCTCCTTTCACTTGAAACCCACAGGTCATGTATTTGCTGTTGCACACAGTGAAGGGAACGCCGTTTGAAACCCCGGACCAAGGCAAGGATCGCCTCCTGACACACTGGGAGCAGATTGACTACGGGATGCAGTGCACCTCCTCACGCAAGTTCCTCAGCATCTCCCCCGTAGTGCTGTGAGTGCTGTTTCATGCTGAACGAGGCATAGGGGAGGGAGGTGGTGTGCCTAGGAGGGCTGCTGCTGGCACTCAGCCTTGGCATAGACAGGTCCTGGAGTTTGGAATGTTCTCTCGCCTGAGAGGTGCTGGGTTTTAGACAGGAAACAGCAGTGAGCCAGCCAAAATAGCAGGTCTGGGGAAGCGTAGGGTGGTACAGAACTAACCTGCACCTCGCTCCCTCCCCAGCTACCTCCTCACCAGCTTCTACACCAAGTACGACGCCGTGCACTTCATGATCAACACCGCCTCCCTGCTCAGCGTCCTCCTGCCCAAGCTGCCCCAGTTCCACGGCGTGAGGGTCTTCGGCATCAACAAATACTGAGCCCAAGCTCCCACCGTGCCACGCAGAGCCTCCCACAGGATGGCAGAGCTGGAGGTGGGCGGCTGGGCAGGCACTGTGGGGTGAGGGGAGGAAGCAGGAGCAGGGCTGGGCACACCAGGAACCGTGGGGCTGCCGTGCAGTTGCACGCAGGTCTTTTTGCAAGGGCTTTTTTGGCAAGGTTCCCGTGTCTCTTAGGATTGCCTCACTGAGGCTTTATCTCTTGGTGCTTTGGTGAAGAGGTGGACAGTGGGGCTGTATGCAGCGAGTGAGGCATGCTGCATGTGTGTTTCCCTTAAGCTAAACCCCTGCGTGGCAGTGGGAAAGCACTTAGAAGGGGAGAACTGTTGACTGGAGGAAAGAGTAACCACTCCACGCCTCCTCTGTCTTCATGTTCCGTACGTGTCTGTAATAAAGAACTCACAGAGCACAGCAGTGTCCTCACATGAAGGGAAAGCAGCAGCCCAGTGCTTACAGCACATCCTGCATGGCCCCAGTGTGCCAATCCGGGGTCCTTTGGTTCAGCTGATTCCAGCAGTGCCACCGCCTATGGCACATCAGCTTACAAACTCCCTGATTCCTTTTAAATGTATGCATCGCTTTAAAACAAACAAACAACCCCCCCCCCAAAAAAACCAACAAAAAATAGATTTTATTTGAAAGAAGAGCCCTTGTAGTGCCCAACAGAGCACCATCATCCCTGGCCAGGGAGAGTCCATGAGCACTGAGCCGGGGCCTCCACGTGCAGCCCTGCATAGCACGCTCAGCGCTGGAAGGGCCGGCGCACCTTCTTCCTCCTCTTGTGCTTGGTGTCACCCTTGGGGGCGGCCCCCTCAGTCCTTGTGGTCCCAGCTGCGGCCCCCTGGGGAGCCGTGGGGGCAGGGGGAGGTGGGAACCCCCCAGGCACCTGTCCTGAGGTCCCTTGGAACATGCGGGTGAAGAAATCCTGCAGGTCGGCGGCAGAGCTGGGGCCGCCCTTGGAGGTGCTCCTGCTGGTGGCAAGCAGGGCTGGGTGGGAATCTGGGGGTCCCAACACAGCCCCGGTGCCCACACATAGAGCCCCCCATTTCCCCAGCCCTTGGGGTTCCCCATCCTGCTGCCAGCACTGACCTCTGCCGCCCGCCTGCGCCAGCACTCCGCACCCCGAAGGAGATGTGGTAGGGGACGCGGTGGGTGTCCGGGCAGATCCCCACACGCTGACAGCCAGCCCACTCTGTGGGGAGACACGTGGCATCGCAGGGGGGGCTCACACTCACCCTGCTGAAGCTCGGGGACGCGACGCACCCACCTGTGATGTCGTAGACTTTGCCATCCATCACGGCAAAGTAGGTGATCTTCAGCCCCAGCAGGCTGGACTCGGCCCACAGGTCGCCCTCCTCGGCGGGGTGCAGCTGGCTGCACTCAGCACAGTAGCGGGCGCTGAGTGGGTCACGGTCCATCTCAAACCTCCTGCAACAGCAGCGCCATCTCAGCCCCCGGCGCGGCTCTTCAGGGACGGTCTGGAGTGCTGTGCCTGCAGCTGGAGCCTGGGCCCTACCTGTGCTTGCCCTGGCACTTGCTGCACATCATGGTGTTCATGGCCTCCTTCAGGTCATCCTGCAGCCGGCTCAGGAACTCATTCACTGACCTGCTCAGCTCGCTCTCTGCCATCCTCTTGCTGCGGCCACAACAGGGAGAGAGCCGCAGTCAGAGCCCTGCGTGGGCCAGCAGCCGAAGCATCTCCAAGAGCTGAGCTCTGGGGCAGGGACTCGAGCAGGCAGCCACCCGCCTCCCAGCACCCCCCGCCCCGCAGCAGCGCACTCACATCTCGTACTCCTTCCTCTTCTCGGGGCTGCTGACGATGTCCCACGCCGCTCGCAGCACCTTGAAGGCCTCCTCAGCCCGCGGGTGCTCGCTTTTATCCGGATGAACCTGGGAAGCACAGAGGGCTCAGCGCCGCACCCTGGCGAGGCCGGGAGCAACGCCGCAGCCCCCACGCACCAGCACGGCCAGCCGGCGATACGCCTTCCTCAGCTCCGCGTCCGACGCCGTCGTTTCCACTCCCAGCGCCTGGAAGGGGTTCAGCTCCTCCTCGGGCACCTCGGCCATGGCCAGCAGCCGGGACACCTCCTCTGCGGAGCTGCCGGGAGCTCCCGCGTCGCAGCCCGCCCGCAGCTCCTCGGACGCGCTTCGCCACCTCCGCCACCGGGCCAGGAGGCGCCGCCAAGTCCCGTTCACCCCGAGGAACCCCCGCGTCCGGCGGAGGACGGCGGAATCGAGCAGCTCCGCCAGCCGGGTCCCGCCCAGCGCGCTCACACCGGCGGCCGACAGACGCCAGCAGAGCCGCAGGACGCCGAGCAGCAGCACGACGAGCAGCAGCAGCAGCGCGCACAGCATCCACAGCAGCCGCAGCGCCAACTCGCCGCCCGCCCGCAGCCCCCGGGCCGCCCTCAGCCCGACGCGCCGCGTCCATCCGCGCACGCCGCCCGGCGCCGTCCCTCCTATCCCGGCGCTCAGGCAGGAGCACAGCGGGCTCAGCGCCGCTTCCAGCAACGCCCTCAACCGGGCCCCGCCGCCCCGCCGCCCCCGGCCGCCCTCCTCCTTCTCCTTCGGGGCGGAGCGCGGCCGCTGCCTCCTCCGCAGCCTCCGGGCCGCCTTCCCCGGCTCGTCGTCGCCCTCCTCGGGGCCGGGCTCGGCTCGCCGGCGGCAGCCCGGAGCGCAGGATCCGTCCCGGGGCGGGGGGGCCCGGGGCGCCGCTCGCTCCCCGCGGCAGCCGCAAGGACGGGGCCCGCCGGGGGCCGGAGCGCCGTCCCCGTCCCCTTCCTCGTTGCCGTCGTCTTCGGGCGGCTCCGGCCCGCAGTCCCCGTTCCAGGCGGCGCTGCGCGGGGGGCTCCGGGCCGAACGCTCCCGGCTGCCGCCGCCGCCGCCGCCCCCCGCGGCCTCCGGCGGGGGCTGAGCCATGGCGGCGGCCCAGGCCCTACGTCACCGCCATGGTCCCCGTTCCTGCAACCGGGAGCGGGCTCAGCGCCGCGGGATCGGGCTCGGAGCCGGGGAGGCCCGCGGGCACCGGGGAGCGGGACGGCGGCCGCGTGCGGCGGTCGGGGCACGAAGCGGAGGCCCCGCGACGCCGCCGCCGCCCACCGGGGCCGCTCTCACCGCTGCCGGCGCGGGGGGGTCCGCCGCCGCCGCCTCCCGCCCCCCCCGGGTCCCTCACGCTCCTCACTTCCGTCTTCCGCCCGCCCGCCGCAGCCGCCGAGCTCACTTCCGGGGGCGTGGCCAGGCGCCGCGCGTCACCTCCCTCGCCGCGCCGGCTCGTGGCCACGCCCCTTTAACCCCTTCGTTGCCGGGCTCGGCGCCCCCCCCCCCCCCCCCCCCCCCCCCCCCCCCCCCCCCCC
>JAPSGF010000130.1:889972-918662 GCA_035772895.1 Perdix hodgsoniae
CCCCCCCCCCCACCCCTCCTGCTCCATACCCATGTTCTCCCACGTCTTCTCCTCGTTTACCCCTATCCTGACACTCAGTGCCCTCCCCTGTGATTCCCTCTTCTCCCCAGCACATCAACAACGAGCACATCCACGGCGAGAAGAAGGAATTTGTGTGCCACTGGGCGGCGTGCTCGCGGGAGCAGCGGCCCTTCAAGGCTCAGTACATGCTGGTGGTGCACATGAGGCGTCACACGGGCGAGAAGCCCCACAAGTGCACGGTGAGATGGAGTGTTCTTGGTTTTATTTTGCAGAGCTGAGGGTGGGGTACGGCGCTGTGGGGGACTCGGGGGGGGTGGAAAACGAGGTGGGTTGGCCGGTAGCGTGGTAGCACTTGGTGCAATTTGGTCCAGGTGCCCCGTGCTCAGCGGTGTGGCACAGCTGCACGTGGAGCCAAGGGCTGCGTGGCTGGTGGGGTGCGGCGTGGCGTGGCACAGGTCAGAAGGGTGAAGGGGCTGTGGGCGATGCGCTGTGGTCACGCGGGCTGCGTTTGGAGGTTGTGCCATGTTTTGCTCTGCTCCGCCGTGCAGTTTGAGGGCTGCAACAAAGCGTACTCCCGTCTGGAGAACCTCAAGACACATCTGCGCTCCCACACGGGTGAGAAACCCTACGTGTGTGAACACGAGGGTTGTAACAAAGCCTTCTCCAACGCTTCCGACCGGGCCAAGCACCAAAACCGCACCCACTCCAACGAGGTACATCTGGAGCTCTGCCACCCTTTGGGTTCCCCTTGGGCTGCTCTGTTGGTCCCTGGGACTTTTTCTCATTCCGTGTGCAGGTTGGTGGCCCTGCGTGTGGCGGGGGATAGGAGCTTGGTGATCCTCGAGGTCTCTTCAAACCCAAGCCGTTCTATTCTTTGCTTCTTCTATTCTTCTTCGATCCCCTCCTCGCCCTCTGTAATAGCTCCCCGAGTTCCTTTCTTCCGAGGTTACCCACCAGGATCCCTTTATCCCTGCGCCATGCGGTGGTGAAGCTCTGTCCTTACATTCTTCCTCTTTATGACCTCTAACACCCCACAGAGGGATTCAGTCTCTGGCCTTCCCACCCTCTGTTTCCTCAGCTCCCAGATCTACTGGAGAGGACGAGGAGGGGGGGCCCGGTGTTTTGTTGGGAGGAGCTCGGAATGGAATGAAACGCAATGGTTCCACTGGAAGGGACCCCCAAGGATCGCATCCTACCAACCTAACCCCCTCCTTGCACCTTTTTTGCCCCACAGAAGCCATACATCTGTAAGATCCCGGGCTGCACCAAGCGCTACACGGATCCCAGCTCCCTGCGCAAGCACGTGAAGACGGTGCACGGCCCTGATGCCCACGTCACCAAGAAGCACCGGGGCAGTGTGGTGCCTGGCCATGCACTGCCTGCCTCTGGTGCACCTCAGGACATGAAGCAGGAGAAAAACACTAACGGCCCTGCCGAGATCCGGAAGGATGACAGCAAGCTGCTGGTGCCTGACTTGGCCTCGGTGAGGAGCCAGGGGTGGTGGCGGCGGCGGCGCTGGAGGCAGTTTGCATCCCAGTTTGCATTAGTGGCTATCTGACTCTTCTTTTCCCTTCGGTCCACCCCCAGAAGCCACAGCCCAGCCCTGGTGGGCAGTCGTCGTGCAGCAGCGACCGCTCCCCCCTCGGCAGCACCACCAACAACGACAGCGGTGTGGAGATGACGGGCAACACGGGTGGCAGCTATGAGGATCTGTCCACGCTGGAGGACGTGGTGCCCGGGGAGCCCATGGGCACCTCGGGGCTGATGGCCCTCCAGAAGCTCGAGAACCTTCGCATTGACAAGCTGAAGCAGATGAGGAAGCCAACGGCTACCAAGGGCCTGAATCTGCCCGCCATCCCCGGAGCTGGTGAGACCCCCTGGATGTGGGGCAGCCCACGGCTGCTGTGGTGTGCAGCCAGGGCGGTGTTGGCGCACACACGGGGAGCTGTGCCCCGCTTTGTGCTTGAATCCGTGTCCTGTCCTATAGAATCATTTCATAGAATCGTAGAATGGCCTGGGTTGAAAAGGACCGAGTCCCAACCCCCTGCTGTGTGCAGGTCACCAACCAGCAGCCCAGGCTGCCCAGAGCCACATCCAGCCTGGCCTTGGATGCCTGCAGGGATGGGGCACCCACAGCCTCCTTGGGCAACCTGTGCCAGTGCCTCGCCACCCTCTGTGTGAAAACCTTCCTCCTCATATCCAACCTAAACCTCCCCTGTCTCACTTTAAGACCATTCCCCCTTGTCCTGTCACCGTCCAGCCTCGTAAGCAGCCGTTCCCCCTCCTGTTGAAGAGCTCCCTTCAAGTACTGGAAGGCCACAGTGAGGTCTCCCTGCAGCCTTCTCTCCTCCAAGCTGCACAAGCCCACTTCCCTCAACCTTTCCTTATAGAAGAGGTGCTCAGCCTTCTGATCATCTTAGTGGTCCTCCTCTGGACCCGCTCCAGGAGCTCCACATCCTTCCTATGCCTTTGGGCTCCAGGCCTGGACACAGTACTGCAGATGGAGCTTCACAAGAGCTGAGTAGAAGGGGACAATCACCTCCCTTTCCCTGCTGGCCACCCCTCTTTTAATGCAGCCCAGAACACAGCTGACCTTCCGGGCTGCTCTCAAGGAGCTCTTCCCCCCGTCTGTATCAATACCTGGGGTTGTCCCGACCCAAATGCAGCACCCTGCACTTGGCCTTATTGAACCTCATTGGGTTTTCATGGGCCCACTTCTCCAGCCTGCCCGTGTCCCTCTGGATGGCTTCCCTTCCTTCCAGTGCACCGACAGCACCGCTCAGCTTGGTGTCGTACAGGCACTGGCCGTAAGGTGGTTCTGTCTTGGGACCGGTGCTCTCTGACATCTTTATCAGTGACATCAGTGGCAGAATCGAGTGCACCCCCAGCGAGTTTGCTGACGACACCAGGCTGAGCGGTGGGGTCGACATGGTAGAAAGAAGGGGTGCCGTTCAGAGGGACCCCGAGAGGCTGGGAAGGTGGGCCTGGGTGAACCCGATGAGGTTCAGCACGGCGCAGTGCAGAGTTTGGCACTTGGGCTGAGGAATGGCAGCATCCACACAGACCGGGAGGAGCCGTCCTGCAGAGCAGGGGACCCCCTGGGGGTCCTGGTGGGTGACGAGCTGAACGTGAGCCAGCGGGGCGTCCCTGCGGCTCGGAAGGCAGATGGGAGCCTGGGCTCCAGCAGCAGAGGGGTGGCAGCAGGGACAGGGAGGTGATCGGCCCCCTCTGCTCTGCTCTCGTCAGGCCCCACCTGCAGCACTGCGCCCAGGGCCGGGGGTCCCAGGACGAGAAGGGCAGGGAGCTGCTGGAGGGGGGCAGAGGAGCCACGGAGATGAGCAGGGCTGCAGCACCTCCAGTGTGAAGACAGGCTGAGGGAGCTGGGCTGGTTGAGCGTGGAGGAAAGAAGGCTGGGGGTGAATCATTGCAGCCTGCGGGACCTGAAGGGAGCCTGCAGACAGGAGGGGAGGCAGGGAAAGGGGAGAGAACTGCAGGACGAGGGAGATGGTGGGGATGGAGGGAGGGCAGGTTGGGGCTGGGTGTCAGGGGGAGCTGTTGGCTGTGAGAGCGGGGAGGGGCTGGAACAGCTGCCAGAGAGGCTGTGGGTGCCCCGTCCATCCCTGGAGGGGTTGGAGGCCGGGTCGGATGGGGCCCTGGGCAGCCTGGGCTGGTATGAAATGGGGAGGTTGGTGGCCCTGCGTGCGGCAGGGGGTTGGAGCTCCGTGGTCCTTGCGGTCCCTTCCAACCCAGCCGTCCTGTGACTCTGAAGGCTGGCTGCTCTTACAAAGAATGTGCAGTAGAGGAGAGCAGGGAGCTCACAGGCTCTCACCTGCTTGTTAGGAGGCAGCCAAACAACACGTGCCCCTTACAGATCACAGCTCTGTTTGGTTTCCATTGCTGGGAGTCTTACCTTACCTCCTGCCTCTCCCTGCTCTCCATCTCCCCCAGATCTGGAGCCAGCTTCCCCATGACTGCTTCAAGCAGTTCTGATTCCTTACTTTCTCTCCTTTATTTCCGTGCTGTTCTGCACTGTGGCTCCCAAAGGCTCACTGGCGTAAATTCTGTGTCCTCCTTGGGTTCACGCTAGAGATTCTCCATCGGATCATCCCAAGGATACCTGCAGTTAATATTTTTTCCTGACGGGATCCAGCAGCCTGCAGGCAGCTTGTGAGCGACTTTTTTTCTCATGCTCCCTCTCTCCCTTCTGCAGGAATGGGACATGGAAGCCGTTGGCCCTCAGTCAGTGGTTCCCGAGGCTCAGTTGGCGCTGCCTGCACGGCACGAGCCAAAATCCGGAGTGATTTAACAGTATCACACCGTGGTTTGTAGCACCATCTTCCTCTTTGGCGAGCCTTCGTGGCCTTGTTTGCTCTCACCTTCTCAGGCCAGCACTGGGAAGCTGTGTCCCGTGGTGTGGCTGTACCAGGATCTCTCCCCACCCAGAGGCTCCTTACGGTTGTCCCGCAGTGCCGAGAGCTGCAGGCGTCTGAGCTCTGAGGATCAGAGAAGCCGTCTCCCCTTGGTTCCTTCTGGGGCAGCTCACTGTTAGCTGCCACTCTGGGCTGGAAGGAGCAGCTTTTAGCCCAGCTAAAAGAAGTTGAGAGCTCTTATAGTTTGTCGGGCTTCTTCCTCTTTGCGGTGGAAGGCGAATCTGTCGCTCTCCATCCTCCATCTTTATTTCCGTGCTTGCTCCTGATTTCTGTGTCCCGCTGAACCCGACAGGGAGGCAGGGTGACCCCTTGCTGGGGTTCACCGATGTGCAGAGGTGAGGAGCGGCTGTGGGAGCCCCGTCTGGGTGTGAGCAGCAGCAGGAGGAAGGGCTGAGCTGATGTCAGCGCTGGGATTCCCCTGCATGCTGTTGTCAATGGGGCTCATACGGATTTATGGCTTTCTATAGAGCCCGCTTTCATTATGCATTGGGAGCACAAGCTGTCTTTGTGTACTGCAGACTGAGTCACGGCTGCCTCCCAGTAAATTTCAGTGATGATTATTGAGTGTGGGCAGATGCAGCCTACTCCTTATGCCAGCTCTTATATATATATATATATATATATTTTTTTTTTTTTTAATGGAGTTATAAAATTCTCTTATTGCTTTGACATCCTTTTCTTTAGGAACCAAATGTCTTCGGAGCTGAGTTTAGACGAGGGGCCGCTTGGCTGTGGGAGACGTCGGTGCATCTGGGTGACCTCTCTGTGGGCAGCTTTGGGCTCCTGCTTAGGAAGTGGAGTTGTGCCCTGTCTGTTCCCCCGTGGCCAAACCGAAACGAGCAGCTGCCTGGGAGCTGCTCCTCCCGTCGTGGCTTCTCAATAGAAGAGGAAGGGGGGAGCAAAGGGCAGGGAGGGATGAGGGTGGGAGGGGAGCAGGGGCTGTGTGTGCTCAGACCTCAGAACGGCTGCACTTCTGCCCACCCCGAAGCTGGGGGTCTGCCCTCCTCCTCCTCCCCCGTTGGGTTCAGAGCGGGGCTGGGATTTTGGCCTTGCCCACACAGGAGCTTCCCCTCGGTGCCTTTCAGTTTTCTTCCTTTGCACTCTTTCCGTTGATTTTGGGGGTATTTTGGAGGGCGAATCCAAAACGCTCTCAGAAATCTGCTCCTGCCCACAGGCTGAATAGGTTCTGAATGAGCCGCACGTGAGAGTGCGTTGCCTTTCCTTATGGAGAACCCGCTGTTTTCTTACGCCGGCAGCTTCCTGCTTTAGAAACCGAGCTTGGGAAGCCGGTATCAGAGGGAGGCAGGGAGGGACGGGTGTCGTTTTGGTGTTCTTTCTTGAAGCTCCTCGGCGAGGAGGGGAGCAGCCATCTGTCCAAGCGGGTTCTGCCGCGCGATGCGACGGGCGGCCGCTGTGCGCCTGGTGGGAAATGATGGCGGGGGCTGGAAGGGGAGAAACGTGGCCACCATCGTGGCCTCGGGGACGTTTCTCAGCCGCTCCCAATCTCTTCTTTCTCACCGCGCGGAGCCGAGCAGACGTTGGCACCAAGGTTTTTGGGGCACGTTTGGTAGCGCGGAGTGGTGGCATCTGGAGGCAGGCCGGGCTTTGTGCCGTGGGCCTGGGGGTGGCGGGCTGCTCCTTGCGACGCAGAAGCGCGGGGCGGCTGGTGGTGGCACTGATGGCACGGTGGGACTCGGGAGAGAGCAGCAGTGCCCACCTCTGCCCTGCGGGAAGCACCAGAGCAAGCGAAGCTGAGCCGCGCAGGGCTGGGTGCCGCCCAGCGCCCCGGCCGTGCGCCCGCCCCGCTCTTGCTGCGGTGCAGCACGGAGGATTTTCCCTTTCTTGCACGCACAGCGTGGCTGCAGGGCTCTCCTCCAGCAGGGGCAGCCCTGGCTGCTGCCACTGCAACACCCGGAGTGGGGGATTCCGAATGGGGAAGGCCAAGAAGCCAAGGCGTGCTCCGTTGGTGCCACCTCTCCGCTTTCCTCCCTCTGTTCCTCTGGCAGCAGCAGCACATATTCTATTTTTAAGCAGTGCTGCGCTCTGTATTGCGGCATTTTCCTCTTCCTGAATTATTTATCAGTGTTTGGAGCTGAATGGGAGCTCGTTAGGTTCCTCCTCGCTGCCCACGTGTCTGTCCTGAGCCATTGACAGATCTGGTGCACGTCAGACTTGGAGGGGCCACGGGGGCACGGCTGCAGCCGGCGCACATCTGTGAGTCGGGCGCTGGGGGGGACAGGGAAGGGCTGGTTGCCACGGGTGTGCATCCTCAGCCGAGCCAGGTCCGGATGGAGAATCCCTTGCAATTAGATTGGATGGCGCTCTGCTTTATTTTTCCCGTGGGCAGCGACTCCTGCATCTCAGATCCCATTTCTCGGGGCCGTCAGGCTCATCATTCCTGTCTGATAGCAGAGCGCGGTCAGAATTCCTGCTCTGAGCTGCCATCCCCATCAGCCTGGGGCCGAGGTGACTTCTGATGGTGGACCCTCGGCTCCACGGTCACCGTCTCTGTCCTTTGCTCTCCCCCTTGCTCCCTTATGGCGGCCTCCCCAGAGCCGCCTACGGAGCTGTGCTGGCTGCAGGGCTCCCGTGTCACTCCCAGCCCTGCCGAGGAATCTCCTTTTCCTGCGAGCTCCTGTTAGAAGGCCCAGAGCGTGAGGTCCATCCCAGCTGCCCGGATCCTGCTGCCTCCACAGCCGCCGCTCTGCTCCTGGGTGTTTTCCTGCTTTCCTGCGCTGTGCGCAGCCTTCCTCCCTCCCTTGCAGCGTGGCAGGTGGCACAGAGTGCTGTTAGCTGACGCGCAGTGAGGGCTGTGCTCCGGTCACCCACCTGTGGGACTTTTCCCTTCCCTTTTTTAAGGGCAGGGGCAGCTCCCCGCTCCGGTGAGTCCTGCAGCCGGAGCCCGCGATGCTCCCCGTGCCCAGGGCACGCAGCTGCCGTGCATCTGTCACACAGGGAATCCCCGGCCTGGGCTGACCGCGCGTTGGCACTGCAGCCACTGCCGGGTCAGCGCCACGAGCCTGAGGGCTTTTCCCTCCTGATGAAGCACATCCCCGGTTTTCTTTCAGCAGAAAGCCATCAGGGTGAAGCAGAGCGTGGTCTCAGCGCGGAAATGTGGCCACACACGCGCGTCACCTGAGCACGGGGCTCCCAGGTGTGCGGGGCAGTGATGCGCAGGGCTCACCCGGGCTGCAGCCGCTTGGGCTTCAGTGGGGCCGATGCACTCCTGCTCCCAGCCAGGGTCTGCTGTCTCCCCGTCTGAAGAGAGGACGCGGCCAAGGAGAAAGGTGCAGCTCAGCAAACCTTCCCCGCTTCGTTTCCTGGAGACGGGGTGCTGCTGCCTGGCAGCGAGGCGGCCCTGAGGCTGTCGGAGGGAGCCCAGGAGGTGCATCTGTGCTGTGTGGGCTTGCAGGGCTCCATGCTCTGAGGTCTGTCCTGCTCAGCCCCTCCGCCTGGAGTCTTTCTGCTGGGGATCAGCCCTGCAGGCTCGGCGGGGCAAAAACTGCGACGCGGCTCAGGACTTCTCCAGGCCCGTTTGCATTTCTTGCTTCCTGCCTGCGTTGCACGGCGAAGAAACCATTAAAGACTGCGACCCCTCGGGAGCATCGATGGCCCTGCATGAGCCACGAGGAGGGCAGCCAGAACCCACCTCCGCGCACGTGGGGTCCTCCAAGGCGTGCTCTGTGCCATGGCGGCGCTCGGGGAGGTGCTGTGTCTTTAAAGCCTTCTCGGGGCTCAGGGAGGTGCTGTGTCTTTAAAGCCTTCTTTCTCGGGGCTGTGCGGAGGCAGTTCTGCTGAAGTGTTTGAATGAGAGCAGGAGGGGGTGTGCATGTGGCCATTGGCAGAGCTCCGTGCCATCCCTCCCCGCCATCCCTCCCCACAGTCGGGCTCTGCTCTGCCTGGGAGCCGCGCGGCGCTGCGATCATCGGGGGGGGGGGGGGGGGAAGCAGGTTAAGGGCTTCCAAAGAGCAAAGCGATGGTGGCTGCGTTCCTACCCGGCCAGCTGCGGCCATGGAGGGTCTGTGGGGATTAGGGGCCAGGTGACTGCGGGGAGCGCGGAGCCGCAGGGCTGAGTTCCCTTGCAGAGCAGAGCCGCCTGGCATTTGGGGCTCGAGCAGCAGTGACCCGAGGCTTCTCTTTTCATCTCACCACCCCTGTGCCAAACGCAGCGTAGGGGCAGCAGGCGGGTGGTGCAGGGATGGGGACCTGACGTCGCTCCGCTCCGGTAAGTGCCTATTCCTGCTGCTTCCTGTAACGCTGTGCTGCGGTGGATCCACGGCCCCCATCCCGTTCGGGATGCAGCGCCAGAACCGAGCTTTCTTTTTGTGGTGCTGACGGTGCACCTGCAGGAGCGGGAAATCCCTGACTGCTGCCGTGCTGTGTCAGCGAGGAGTTCCCCCCCGTGGGCTCTCCCAGCCTGAGCTGGGCTCTGTGCAGCTCGTTCTGGGCTCTTCCTTCCCCTTTTGCAAAGGCAAAGTGTTCCGTGCCGCTGTGCTGGGCTGTGCGTTCAGGGCTGTGCTGCTTGGAAGCTCCTGGTTTGTCAGAGGATGTGGCTACCTGTTGGCTGGCCGCCTGCCGTGGGAAATCTCGAGTTTGCTTTACTCGGTTTGACGTTCTGCAGGGCTGCTTATGCTGTATTTGGACCCGTGTATTCATATGAACCCCATCTTGTGTTTAAAAGCTCGCTGCGACCTGGGTTTGGTTTCAGCAGAGCGGGGAGTTTGGGTTCCCTCTGCCTCCTTCTGACACCGGTGCTGAAGGACCCTTCCCTCCATCTGATGGTCAGCTGTTCCTAGGGCTGCTCCCAGCACTGCAGGATCTTTGCTTCGGTGCATCAGACCTGCTGCCCTTCCCTTCACCTCCTTACGGTGCTCTCAGAACAGAAACCAGCACCCGCGGCTCCGGGACCTGCGGGCAGCAGCCCTTGAGGTCCTCCTGGTGCAGGTAAGCAGGAGCACCTCGCCTGCTCATCGCTGCCGTGACCCCTGGCTGTGCCGCCCAGCCTTTGCAGCTGGCTTCGTGCTGAGCTGGGCTGGGGGATCCGTGCTCTCAGCCGACTTGCGGTGCTGCTGCAGCTCCTCGGCACAGACGGAGCGCGGGAGGAGCGTGCCAGCACCAGGGAGTTCACAGCGGCCCCATGGCCGTGCCGCCCTATCGCATCTGACACTGCAGAAAGGAGGTGGATGATTCCATGGTGGCTTTTCAGGAAACCCCCGTGGTGGACAGCCCTCCTTCACTGTTGCTGGGAAACTGCTTTGACGTCATGGGAGCAGTTCCCTGCTCCTGGATGAGTGCAGGAATAGCAGTGACAGGAGAGGGGAGCTCAGGTTGTCCCACATTTCTCTTTCTCACCTCAGAGGGTTTACAGCACTGTAAAAAAAAATATATATATATATATATATATCCATCCAGCACTGTAAAAGTTCATATCGACGCCTTCTGTGCTGCTCTCACTTGAACTGCTGCCTGGTTTTGTCTCCCCTGGATTTTACAGCCGATGGCTGAGAGGTTCTCGTGTGGCTCCCGAAATAAAGTGAGAGCAGAAGGGCTGCAGGCTGCTGCGGCCGCGCACTCGGCGGCGCCTGGGCCTCAGCACCATCCCAAATTCCCCCTCTGCAACCCCCGCACCCCATCCAGCTGTCGGTGCGGCCGCTTCCTTCCTCCGTCTGAATTTTGGGAGGCCTGCAGGGCACCTCACGGCTGCAGGAGGGCATTGAGGTCTCCTTTCTCACACCGGTGGCTGTCCGTTGCTGCACGCCCCGTATCCCGGTTTGTGGAAGGTTATTTATTCCCTCTTTCCACCTAAAGTCAGAACTTGGCATCCTCCCTTCAGCCCTGTGCTCCTTCAGCTCACGGCAGGGAGAGGATTTCTCCACCCGGAGACCAGGGGAGGTGTTGGCAGGGCTCTGTGCTTGTGTCCGGGCTGAGGCCTCGGGGAAAGCGTGGAGGGTGCTGGGACCCTTAGCTGGGCGTTTTGCTGCCTGGAACAGACGGGCAGAGCCACGTGGAGCCTGGGAGGGACCCGTCTCACACCCATCTCACACCCATCTCACACCCCATCTCAGACCCCATCTCAGACCCATCTCAGACCCATCTCAGGCCCCATCTCAGACCCATCTCAGGACCCATCTTGGACCCCATCTCAGACCCCATCTCAGGACTCATTTCGGACCCATCTCAGGACCCATCTCAGAAGTTATCTCAGGAGCTGCGTGTTGTTGGTCCTACAACCAAACCTCCTTTTTGCAGCCCCTTGTGTACCTGGGAAACCTACTCCAGCACCCCGAAGCTGCACCAGCGGCCGCCCCCTGGGGAAAGCAGAGGGCAGAGGGCTCCCTGCAGCCCCTCGGGATGACAGGAGCACGCTGCAGCCCGGCTCTGGAGCCGGGACCCTCGGCACCAGCTGCATCTCACCTCCCCCGGTCCCTCCATAGGGCGCCTGCCGGTACCCGGCTCTCCCGGTTGCTCCTGGCGACAGAGCCGGTTGCCATGGAGCTCAGGCTGTGATTGGCTGAGCCGCGAGCCAATCAGCGCGCGGCTGGGAGAGCATCACTCCTCGTGCGGGAGGTTCCTGCTCAGTGCTGCCGACAGCCAGGCCGTGCACCGAGGGGCAGAGTGAAATGCTGGTGCTCCAGAAGAGGGCCGTGACTTTCCCCCTTCCCTCTTCCAGGCCGGGTCGTTGGCTCCCATCGCCTCCTGCACCTGCAGGCCTCCCTCGGGCGGGCCAGCTTTCCTTGCCCGGCTCCCAGCGCTGAGAGTTGGCTCTGGCTGCCCGTCACCGACGTGATGTGCTGGGGTCTGTCCTGCCCACGACTGAGTCACCGCCTTGGGGTGTTTATTTCTGAGGCTTTCAAGCACTGTAACTTTGTTTAGCGAGTGATTGGACCTGGTTTGGCTTTAGGCACGCTTCCTTTGTGTTTTCGAACCAGCCTGAGGGTGGAAAGAGCTGCTCCCGGGGCTTTGTTGGGTTCCTCCTTGTCAGTGGCGTGCTGCTGCCTTCTGCAATGTGGGACTCAATGATCCATTAATGCAGCACAGCTCCGTGGCTCGGGAAGTCTGTCTGCTCTGCCCTATCGAATGCTTCCTGGAGTGAAGCCTGAGGAAGCAAAAGCAGGAAAAAGAAAGAACCTAGGGAAGAGGCTGAGGGGAATGTGAGTCAAGAGACGTCTCCGAAGCAGATTGTGAAGTCTGAAGGTGCAGGCTTACTCCTGAGGCTGCGGGTTGGCCTGTTCCCTTTTTGGGGGAAGGTGAGGATGGAGTTACCCGCCACCCAACCCTCGAGCAGCGCTCGCTGTTCGCTGCCACCCCCCGACCCCAGATCGCTCAGCTCGGCTCTCCCACCTCCAGCAGCTCTGCTGGGCAACCGCTCTGACCCAGATTCGGTGCTTCCCCGATGCTGCATCTACGTCATCTCCCCCTCTCCTCCCCGGCAGAGCTCAGCTCAGTGCCACCCACCCCGAGTCCTCTGAACTTCCCCTCTCTGCAAGCTGCTGTCTGTCGCTGCAGCTCATGTCTGCCACCCCCTCATGCGACCTACGCCTGTCCTGAGGGAGCGGCGCTGATTCATTCATACAGAAAGGAGAGCTCTTCTTTGCGGGCTGTGAAGGAGCACTGGCAGTGCACAGCAGCTCCATCTGGAGCTTTGCATGCAAGGAAATGTTCCAGGGGCTGCTGCCAGGGGCCGAAAGTTCATCAGGAGGGGAGGTGCACAAATGTCTGCTGAGTGGCACTGAGCTCTCGTCCGTGGGGAGGAGAAGCGGTGCTGTTTTCCCCCGTGGCGCTGAGGTTGCGTTGCGGTGTGATGAGGAAGGTTCTTCCTCCCCGGGCTGCAGGCAGGGCATGGTGCTACGGCAGCTCGGGGGGCGTTGGGGTGAAACCTGCCTGCTTTGCCTCCTGCAGGGTGGCCGCAGCCAGACGTCACCCCAGGAGCTGCGGGAAAAAGCAGAAGGCGTTTTGTGTCCGACGTCCCCACAGATGAAAGGGGGCGAGGTTGAATTAGTTAATGAAGGTGAGCAGCTCCCGTGCAGAGCTGCCAAGAGTTAATAAACCTTGGTGAGATCAGCCACTTCCAGCCGTGTTCTGCCAAAGCAATTAATGAAACGAGTCGATGACCGTCAGCTGCATTCTAACGCTGAGATCTTCTGTTGGAGCTCCTCTGAAATGCGGGCTTCCCCCTTTCCCTTTGGAGTCCCTGGGCTGAGCCCCAGCCGTGGCTGCACGCATGTGGCTCTCAGGACCAGAACTCCCTTTGCAGCCCTCCCTGAGCTGGTTTGCCCTCGTTGGAGCTCCAAGTGAGCTGCTCTGGCTGAGCCCAGAGGGCTGACTTTGGTTCTAGGCTTGCGGCTGGCTCCGTTTTATGAATGGATGTGTGACATCCTGCTGGTGCCGGGAGCAGAGCGAGGCACCCTGCCCTGCCTGGTCATTTCAGGGCCCTGGGCAGGCTGTATGCTTGCTAATCAGAAGCATGCAATTAGACACAACTTCATTAGGAAGCATTATGTTTTCATCTGCAATGGCTCGGCTCCTGTTTTTTTCTGTAGTATGGAGCCATAAGCAGCCACAGGGAGGATGTCACTCTGTTTCCCAGGAGAAACCAGAGCAAACTCTGGGTACGAGGCTGTGTCCTCACTGAAGATGCCTCTGCCTGCCTGCCAGAAGGGCTGGGCTGCGATTTGGGGAGGGAATGCAGGTTTTTGGTTGTTATCTGTGCACGGCGGAGCGGAGCACACCTCCTCCAGCCGCTGGGTTGATCTCACCTCCTGAATTCCTCTGTGTGTTCCCCAGCGCTGCCCTGAGCCTCTTCTTTGCATCAGAGGAGTTGCAGGGCAGGGTGCCCACACCCGGAGGAGTCCCAGGGCATCTCTGTGTGCCCCAGGGCCTTTGCTCAGCTGCGCCCGCGACTTCAGGGTCCTGGTGAGAATCCTGCGAGAACTCGGGGCTGCATCCAAGGGGGCGAATGGGTGGGCGCAGGGTGCAGGGTTGGTCGGGGTTGTTGTGCACAGGAGTCGCAAGAAACGACAGCCTGTATGTGCAGGAGGTGGTGCTCCAGTCGGGGAGTCTCTCCTTGCTGACCCTTCTGCCCCACTCCGTCCCTCCTTCTGGCAGGTGCCCGTCGCTGCGTCGCAGGGCTCTGAAGATGTCAAACGGCAACACAGCGCAGGAGTCCCTGGAAATAATGAAGGAGTCAGAAAAAAAGGTGGTTGAGGAATCCGTGAGCAAAACCAAATACGTCTCCAGGTCACCCAGCAAGGAGGAGGCTGAGAAGGATGGGGGGGAGGAGGTCAGCGTGCGTCAGGAAGCTCAGGTGAGCGTGGAGTGGGTGGGCAGCCCAAAGGGGCACGCGGAGCTCCTCTCCTTCTGCCTGAGAATCGCCCTGTCAGGTTGAGCTCTGCTTCCAAGCCCCTGTGCAGCCTCAGACACCCAGTAGCACCGGTGCTGTACACCCTCACATCGAGCTTTTCGCCTTCTCTTTCCTTTTTTCCTACAGAGGCGGACGTCGGGCCACGGCCACGCCAGAAAAAGAGCCAAGGTATGAGATGTTCCAGCATCCCTTTCTCCTTCAGGCCGTTCCTATGGCTGATCCTGCCTGGGTTCTCATGGGACCCGTTTCTATTTCCCATTTGCCACCCAAATGACTCAACTTGCCAGCAGTCCTGAAAGCAGAGGTTTTATTTTAAACTAAGCACTGCTGCGTTACCCGAGATAAGCAAAGCCATCGGGTCAGGCAGGGGAGGTGTAAGCTGGATGGCAGCCTGGTAATTAAGAACAGTAACGATTCTCACCTGGTATCTCAGATCAAACCTTTTGTTCGCTGTGTCCTCTGGGAGTAGTTCTGATTCTTGGGTGAGGAGGGGAGGCCTGGGGTGGCTGTGGCTGAAGAGGCCCAAGGGTGCACGGATCGAGGCAGTGAGCTTCCCCGCTTAAATGCTGGTGGGTTCCAAACTGAGCTGAGGGCTGCAGGGAGGAGCTGCTTCGCTCCAGGGCTCCGGATGTGTGCACGTCCCTGTGTGCTGAGAGGTGCTGGTGTGGCAGTCCTCCAGTGTCATTAGTGCTGATGGCATGAATGGCTTGGTAGTGCAACGGCACGAACTCGAGCGCGTGCTTCCTGGCTGAGGTGTCTTAACTCTGCTCTTTCTTTTACTTTTCCAGTCTAATTCAAAGCTTAAGCTGGTCAGGAGCTTGGCTGTGTGTGAAGAATCGTCCAGCCCCTTTGTAGATGGGCTGCTGGAGTCCCAGGTAGGCCCAGAACCAGACGAGTTACGCAGCATGGAGCCCAGAAAATCCCCTTCTGTCTGGGGTTGGTACCTTACACTGGGCTCGTACCTCCGAGAACCAGAGAGTTCCCACCCCAGGCTGCTTTTGGAGGAAGTGCTCATCCCCGGGATCCCTGCTTGTGTGCGCAGTCACAGCCATGCCTTCTCTCACCAGGAATTGTCTGCATAAACTCACTGGGCACCTGCACCTGCTTAAAGCCGCGGTGCTGTGTCAGGGACCTCCTGTGTAAAGGCAGAAGGGAACGGGGGGATCAGCTGGCACAAAGGCCGGTGCTTTTCTGGTTGGTTTGAACTTGAACATCAGCAGCAGGTTTTCCAGCGTCGGCTTTGAGAAGCCTTCTGGTCTTTAGTTTCTTCCCGTGCAGCAGGGTGAGCTTGCAGGCCTTGCTGGGCAGCTGCAGCTCAGGAGAGGAGCAGACGAGAAGCACCTGTGCAGTGTGAATCACAGCCACCCATCACAGCTCGTGGGCTTTTTGCACCCCTCGTGCCCTTCTCTGTCCAGATTACAGTCTTGCTGTAGTGGTGCAAGAGCTCCTCCACCTCCACACGCCTCAGCCCATAGAATTTTATCAGCCTTCAACAGGGAATCGTGTAACTTAGGTCCTGGACAAGGCGGGTGTCCAGCAGTGGCGAATGCTGTTGAATCCCATCAGATTTTCTCACTGGAAGGAGAGCGGGGGGGGGGAGCAGAGCCCGGACCCCGTGCCAGTCCATGCCAGCATCTCCACCCACAGCGGCGTTGAGTCCGAGTGAGTCAGAGCCCCGTGGTTTGTTTTGTTCCAGGACATCATTCAGTTGCGTGTTAGCTGCCCCTCTGACAAGGAAGAGGAAAAGTCCACGAAAGATGGGGCTGAGAAAGAAGAAAAAGAAAAGAATAAAGACAAGGCACCGAGGAAGATGCTGTCTCGAGGTCAGGTGCTCTTATGAACAGAGCAGGTCTTATCTGCCCTGGTTTGAGGATTCTGGGGGGCAGTGGTACCCTGGGAGCTGAGGGGTCACCTCTGCTGATGGCTGTGCAGGAACGCATCACCCTATAGCATCCTTTGTGGAGCAGAGGGTGGGGGGGGGGCTGCCACGTGCCCTGTGTGCCTCTCAGTGTGTCCGGAGTGATCCGGTGGCAGGTGCAAAGCCGAGACCCACTGCACAGAGCGCTGGTTGCGGTGCAGTTCTGCTCTCCAAAACACCTGGCACAGGTGCCAAAGGAAAGGGTTACAAGGAGCTGAGCTGGGTTCCTGCGGTATGACCCGTGTGATTTGGGGGCGCAGGAGCGGCTGAAAGGCGCACATTCAGTCTGGCGAGCAAAACTGCGCCTTCAAATCTCGTAACGAGAGCAGCCGGACTGGTGCAGCTTTGATTTCAAGTGCTGGGGTTTTTCTGGTTTTGTTCATTCGTTTGATTGTTTCCTGCAGCTGCCCCTAACATGAAAAGGATGTGAGGAAGGGGGCAGATCAGAGGCGCTGGGCTCCCTGTTTGGGTACCCTGCAGCATGAAAGGTGCAGCAGTTGCTCACTTGTGCCGAAGCGTGGCCTGCTGCGCTTGCAGGGCCTTCGTAGCGGCGTGGGCTGCCCTGAACGTGCTCTGAACAGCTTTTAGGGACAGGGTTTCCTTGCTTGCACTTCCAGGCCCCTCTCCTTGGCATCCTCCTGGCGGGGCCTCGTGCAGCACTGTGGGAGCATCGCTGTCCTGCGTGCACCGAGTCACTGCTGAGCGATACGACCTCCAGCCCGTCGTATTGCGGCGTTTGGTTCATTTGTTCCGCTGCTGTTGTTGTTTCAGATTCCAGCCAGGAATATACGGACTCCACTGGGATAGATCTGCACGAGTTTTTAGTAAATACACTGAAAAAAAACCCGAGGTGGGTCACCGGTGGGTAAAAAGGTGGACTTCTGATGGAGTGAAGGGAGGGAGCAGCTGGTGAGGGGTTGACCTGGTGTTTGTTTGCACGCGTGTGTGTCCACGTGTTTTGGGAGGAGAGGGAAGTGACAGCTCTGCCCGGAGCTGTGTGTGACAGTCAGGACGTGCCTGTGTGCTGCGGAGGGGCGGAGGGAGGAGGAATGCTTTGAGTGCAGGCAGGAGGTAACGCTGACCACCTTAAGACCCGTTCTGTAAGTGGCCATCAAACACCCACCTCCAAAGGAGCTGCTGCTGTGTCAGTGCTAAACGCCATCAAATGAGTGCTGGCGCAGGAGCAGCAAAGCTGGAGTGACTGCGGTGCAGCCGAGGTTTGGTGCGAGCGAACGCCAGGCACTGCTGGCAAAACAGCTTTAAGTGGGAAACAAACGTGGAGCTTTTTGGTTCGTTGCTGTAGCAGACGTGTGGAGTTGTGTTGGTGGGGCTGCTTGTGAGTTTGGCAGCCGCAGGGAGGTGGGACCAAGCGGGGGGATTCGGCGCTTTGCTTTTTTAAAGGTGATTTCCCCCTTTTTTTCTTTTTGGCAGGGATAGAATGATGCTGCTAAAGTTAGAACAGGAGATTCTGGAATTTATCAGTGATGGCAAGTAAGTGGTCGTTCAGAAATTCCTCTTATATCCAATCTAAGCGTTCCCTGGCACAAGTCGGGGCCGTGGCACTGAGGCCGGTCCCTTGGCTCCGATCTGGTCGAGGCGTCTGTGCCCTTTCCCTTTCCCTCTCTGCTTTTGGTGTGTCTGATGATCGTCTGTTTCGAAGCCTCCTGAACTCCGATCCATCCTTCCTTGATTTCAGCAATCAGTTTAAGAAGTTCCCTCAGATGACCTCGTACCACAGGATGCTGCTGCACCGGGTGGCTGCCTACTTTGGCATGGACCATAATGTTGACCAAACTGGGAAGGCAGTCATTATCAACAAGACCAGTAACACGCGAATGTAAGGGGGGTGGAGGGAGGGCACCCTTCCCCTTCCCCTTCCTTTTCCCCTTTCCCCTCCCCTTCCCTTCCTCCCAGACCTCAGGCCCTGGGGGATGGATTTCATGGGATGGATTTCGCACCACATTTGATGCCTCTGTAAGAAGGGCGCGTTTCCCTTTTTGGAGGGTCAGGTAGAATCCGTCACTTCCAGCCCCACATTTACGCACCTGCAAGCCCTGTCCAGCTGTCTTTAGCTCTCAGAGAAGGGTTGGGTGCTTTTGTTGCTGTCAGAGGGGAGCATTTAACACAGCCGACGTTTGTGCCCCGCTCCCTGCCGTGGTTTTGTGGCTCTACACCCATCGTTGCCCCCTGACGAGAGCTGGTTCCTCCCGCAGACCTGAGCAGAGGTTCTCTGAGCACATCAAAGACGAGAAGAACGCAGAGTTTCCCCAGCGGTTTATCCTAAAACGAGACGATACCAGCATGGACCGAGACGATAATCAGGTAAGGGGTGGCCAAATGGGGCACCGGGATCCCCCTCCTCACCCAGGACCTCGCGCTCTGCTTTCGTAGCACCCACCTTAACACCAGCACGCCGTTATCCCCTGCTTTGGTTCGTGTTCCCTCACCCAGCTGCTCAGGGTGAGGTCGTTGCAGTCAGTATCAGGTTCTGTTTCCTCCACGGCGGCGCTCGGAGCGTGAGGCACACGGGCATCTGTCTGCACACAGTGCCGTTTAGCTTTTGACCCCCCAGGACAGGTTGTCTTTCGGGATACTTGGTGATAATCCTGACCTGTCCCCTCGGGATCAGGCAGAGCAGTTTAGCGCATCTCCCTCGAGCGTCCCTGGAGCACAGGTGCCCAGAGGCTCGGCTGGAGGGCAGCGTCTCAGCGTCGTGCAGGCGCTCCGCCGTGCTGCCGCGTCCACCTGTCAGCAGCTCGCTGCACCCTCTGCTCCCTTTGGCAGCCACTGACCCGCTGAGCTGTGTTTGTCCCTTCAGATCAGACTCCCCTTGCAGGATGGGAGGAGGAGCAAATCTATAGAAGAGCGAGAGGAGGAATACCAGCGGGCCAGGGAGCGGATATTCGCACGAGAGGTGAGCTCAGATCCCCGACACGCCGGGTGTCTTCCTGGAACTTGGGGGCAGAAGGTGTCCTTGAATATTCCGAAAGGTCAGATCTCACTCTTGCCTTTTCTACGAATTTCCTAGTGTTCCTGGTATCTACCAGTGAATTCCAGCTCCTAACAAAGATGCCTGTGACATCGAGATAGCGGAGCCACACGTTCCCTCCCTTAAATTCACATGGCAGTAGGAGTGTGGGGACTGACAGAGGAGGCAGGTTTGCTCCTTGCTGTCCAGCAATACTATAAGCTTATGCAGTGGCATGTCTGGAATGAGTTAATTAACGAAGCTGACAGGAACCGTGCCCTTCTCTCCCAGTTTCTCTCCATTTCTGCAGCTTTGGCCTGCTGAGCAAGCAGTGCTCGCCTTCAGTCCCAGAGTGCCTTAGGTTGGAGGGGGCCCTAAAGACCACCTCGTTCCAGGCCCCCTGCCGTGGGCAGGGCTGCCAGCCCCCAGATCAGGCTGCCAGCCCCCAGATCAGGCTGCCAACCCCCAGATCAGGCTGCCAGCCCCCAGATCAGGCTGCCAGCCCCCAGATCAGGCTGCCCAGGGTCCCTCAGGTGTCAGGCAGGGCTCTGCACCGCTACGGGCTGGACCCGGGTTGATTTTCTCTCCCGCAAAGCGGCCGGCTTGGTCGGCGTTTGCTCGAAATCTCCTCTCCCGGTGTGGAAGTCCTCCAGGGCAGAGCTCTGCTCCGTGCTCACGGCTGGGCCGCTGTGCTCCGCCGCGCCGCCTGCCAGCTGCGCCGAGAGGCGTTCGATGGACCCGGGCACGGTTCAGGCTGCCGTGGGTCACATCCGAAGTCCAGCTCCTCGCCTGCTGCTCTCGGGTAGCTGGGGAGCGATGGATGCTTTCTTCTGTCCCCCTGCGCTCGGGCGGCCGCTGTGCCGAGTGCTGCCGAGGCAGCAGGATGCAGGTGGCTCTCGAGGCGCTGCTGGCCGTCACACGGCCGTCACACAGCCGTCGCACGGCCGTCACACAGCCGTCGCACAGCCGTCACACAGCCGTCGCACAGCCGCCCGGCCTCGCCAGCAAGCAGCTCTGCCCGCAGTCCTGGAGGAGGGCGGGCGCCGTCCCAGCCAGCACGGCGCTGAGCGGCGCTGAGCGGCCCTGCGTCGCCCTCCCTCTCTGCTCCTGGCCTAAGCCACGGCGCTGCTGCTGGCCTGCAGAGGCAGGGCTGGCCGGCGCCGGGGGCTGGGCGGATTCTGAGCCCCCTCCCATTCCTGGTGGCTCTGATGACTGCCTGCATTTACCAAGCAAGGACCCTCCTGCGTTTGGCCTCGGTCGTTCCACTAACGAAGCAACCTCGGGGCTGCTGTAGGGCATTGAGATGGAGAGCTTAGGACCGGGACTGGAAAACCCAGGGGAGATCTCGGCATCACGGGTGCTGGCAAAGGCTCCCGGGGCTCTGGGTGGGAGCCGAGTGGGGCAGGAGCACCAGAGGCCGAGCAGGAGCCCCCGAGCGGCCGTGCAGCTCACGCACAGCACCAGCCGAATCCCATACTGTCAGTGCTTCGCTCCTCTTTGCTTTGAAGTAGCCCGGGGTTTGTTGCTTTCGAAGTCATTAAATCTCCCTTTTCTTTCCTTCCCATCTCCGCGTCTTTCCCATGTTTCCAGACTGGCCAGAACGGATATCTCACCGACAGCAGGTCAGTACCATCCGGCTCACACTTTCCGTACCTCTGGCTCTCTGCGGAGCGCTGCCTGACTCCGTGATGATGCTTTGTCTCTGATGTTAACTGGCAGAATCTCCAAAGAAGGCTTTTCTTCCAGCTCTCACAGATGGAGGCGGATTTTTAGGCATCTCTGTGTGATTTATTCCGTACATTGTCCTGCTGAGTAAATCTGCCCCATGCATGGCTGCTTTGTGGGGGTTTTGAGGTTTATTTATCTATTCTCAAGGTTTACATATCTCAAGGTTCATGGAGGTTGTATTTTTCTGAGCCCTTTTTTGGGCCAGTTAAAATGGGACGGTGGGCAGCAGGAATGGCAGCAAGGAGAGGGAAAGCCAGAGGATGTGGGCAGTTTTCAAACCATTCTGCTCTTTGTGTCCCAGAAGGGTGGGAGAACCTCTGCTCTTCCAGTGGCAGGGTCGGCATCCAGGTGGGCTGGAGTTGGCCCTGGTTTAAGCGCGTGGACGAACAGCTTTGCTTCTCGGCCGTGGCTCCGTCTGCACTTGGAACGGAGCCGCAGTGGAGAATCAGGCGTCCTCAGCACCGAGGCAGGGATGCTGCAGTGGAGTTCTGCCTCTGGTGCCCGTGTTGTCTTCAGTTCTGCTGCGGAGATACAGAAAAAGTCACCCAGCGCCTGCAGCCAGGGCTGTGCCGAGAGCTTTCCTGCCTGTTGTGTCCTAAAAAGCTTCTTAGCCTCCTTCCTTTGAGGCTGTCCCTCTCCGCCAGGGTCGGTTTTTGCTGCGGACAGAGGCAGACCAAGCTCTGGACAAGACTGGGGCTCCTTAGGTGACGTCCTGGTGAACCGAGTTCACTCCTCAGAGCCCAGCATTCAGAGCAGACACAGCTGTGTCCTCCGTTGCTTTAAAGTCCCCTGCTAGCGCCAGGCTGACGGCAGAGCTCTGCTGGCAGGTGTGGGGAAGCGGGCTGTGAGGAGGTTCGTGGAGAGAACGGATGAGGGAACGGCGGAGGGAACGGATGCCATTCAGAGGGACCTCGACAGGCTGGAAAGCTGGGCTCGGGTGAACCTGATGAGGTTCAACACGGCACAGTGCAAGGTTTGGCACTTGGGCCGGAAGAACCCCAGGCACCTGTACAGACTGGGAGGAGGGGGAAGATTGAGGTTGGATGTTAGGGGGAAGTTCTTTACTGGGAGAGGGGTTGGGTCCTGCAATGGGCTGCCCAGGGAGGCTGTGGATGCCCCGTCCTTGGGGGGGTTCGAGGCCAGGTTGGACGGGGCTCTGGGCAGCCTGATCTCAAGGTGTGTTTGGTGGCCCTGCTGGGCAGGGGGTTGGAGCTACAGGATCCTTGGGGTCCCTTCCAACCCGGGTCATTCTGTGATTCTGTGGGAGAGGGGCGCAGAGGGAGCAGAGCCCTTATGCTGCTGGGTTAGCGGCACTGGGCGTGAGGGATTCGGAGTTGAGAGGGAAGGGGTTTGCAGCTGAGCTGGACAGGAGACACAGCACGCCCCAAGCGCTGCCCCCAGCTCTCTGGGCTGGGCTGGAGGGAGCCCACGAGATCAGCAGCCGCCCTTCTTACGCCCCCTGCAATTTGCGAGGCTGCGCAGGCAGCTCCTTCACCTGCTTGGAGGTGCAGCCCTTGCGTCGGCTGCTCTTCCAGGAGAGCTGTTCTCTCGTGTGCTCCCAGCAGCCCTGGACATCAGCTTGGAAGTTCCTTCTCAGCCTGTCTTCTCTCCACGGCTGCTGGGAGCGGCGGCCAGGCTCAGCATCCAGCCCGGCATCTCTTCCATTGCTGCCTTCATCGCCGCTCCTCCTCAGTGGGGGCCCATTATAAACCAGTTATATCCCTTAGCTGGGCTGGTGACCCAGGTTTACTGCTTGGGGTGCTTTGCCGCTGCTCCAGGATCTTGTCCTGGGCAGACCTGGCTGGAAGAGATTAAGGGGGGATGCTGGAGATGAAGGAGGGCGATGACTGGGAGCGCAGTGACATCGTGGCACAAGTGCAGAAGGTGATTTCGCAAGATGTTGGTCGCCTTGAGGCCTCTGTGAAGCTCAGTGTTGTAGGACAGGGAAGGCGTAGCAAGGGATCGCGCTCTGAGCCTGCTGGCATCTGTGCCAGGCCGGACAACAGGGGCCAGGAAGCAGCACGGAGACAGCAGGGTGTGGGTCTGGCCGAGGAAGCGGTGGCCCAGGCTGTTTGTTCAGCATCTCTGAGCGCTCCGTGCCCACGGAGCCGCTGCTGCCAGCATCACCACCCCGGTGTGACGCTCGGCTGCGGCGCCTGCAGGTCCTGCTCTGCTCCTTTCCGCATGGAGGCGCTGGCCGACTCACCCCTCTTTGCACAGGGGCAACCGGGACGCTTTGAACCGGGCCTCGGGCAGCCGCCAGAGCAGCACGGAGAGCGAGATGAAGTCGCTGGAGCCTCGGCCGTGGAGCAGCACGGACTCGGATGGCTCCATCCGCAGCCTGCGACCGCCCGTCACCAAAGCCAGCAGCTTCAGCGGCATCTCCATCCTGACCCGGGGCGACAGCATGGGGAGCAGCAAAGGCGGCGCCGCCGGCAGAGCATCGCGGCCAGGTACTGAGTTGTTCCCCCGCCAGGGCGCAGCTGGGGGGGGGTCGGTCGGCCGTGCTGCTGGGCTCGGTGCCCCTGCTGCAGATGGGGCAGCCTCGTCTCAGACCGCTCGGCACCGAGGTGGGGATAAACTGCCTGACATCTGCTTGTTTTACGCTTTTTCTCTGTCCAAGGCCTGGTTCTCGGCGCCCCCGAAGCGTGCAGCCAACCCCCTTCATCGCAGCCCAGCCGCGGGCTCCTTCCCTGCGCGTCCCAGCAGCCTCAACCCCCCCCTCCCCAGCAGCCCCCCCCGCAGCCCCAAGGCCTTCCCCCCGCCCCCCAGCAGCAGCCAGCCATGAGTAACCACATGCTGTCTCAGGTGAGTCTCCGCGCAGCACCGGGGCTCAGCAGAGGCGCACGGTGGGGGCGCAGGAGAGCTGGGGGTCGGTGCCGCGCGCGGGAGGGCGGCGGAACGGGGCAGACAGGGGCGGCCTGGGCTGAGCGGGTCTCTGGTCTGGGCCACAGCAACCCTTTGTCAACGCGTCACCTCTCACTGCCTGGGCACAGCCTGCACGGCTCCCGCAGAGCAGCTGGCCAGGCTGTGCCCCCCCCCCCCCCCCCCCCCCCGAGGAGCAAACGCCCCCCCGTTCTGCTCTCCACGCTTTCCAAAGCCCTGCGGTGCCCACCTGTGTGTGTTTGCAATGGGCTCGGTTGACTAACCTTGTTGTTCCTTCTTTCTCTCCTTCCTCCCGTCCTTCCTCACCTCTCCCCACCCAAATCTGTGTCCTCTGCTCCCTCCTCTGCTGGTCTCAGCCGGTCCCAGCGCTGCAGCCCGTTCAGTATTCTCCAAGCTCCTGCCCCCAAGTCCTCTTGCCAGTCTCTCCACCCCAGCAGTACAACATGGTACAAACCCCATTTTCTCTCGTGCGCTGCCTCTGTTGTCCTCGTGCGCTTTGTGTCGCAGGGGCTCTCGCTGTCGGCTGCGCGGCACACGCTGCACACGGCGGGTTTAGGACTCGGGGAGGCCCTGTGCTGCAGTGGGATGCTCGAGGCTCCGCACCCCGCGGCTGCCCTTAGAGGCTGAGGAAGCGCCCGGGGGCCACGGCTGCGCCGCAGTTCGTGCTCAGCCCGTGTTGTCATTTTGGGAAGGGCGCCCCGCGCGTGGACTGCCCTGCAGGGCGCGGATCCGGGCTGGGGCCACCCCAGGCGGCACAGGGCTGTGCATGTCACCCATGTCACCCGCTGCCTGAGCTTGCCCTGCGGGGCGCCCTTGTGGCAGAGAGCCGTGGGAAGGGCTGCGGGCTGCCCTACCTGCTGTCCTCCTCCACGCCTCTCGCTTGTCCCCGCTGCAGGCCGACGAACTCAGCAGCCCCTTTGGGCAGATCAGCCTCAGCCGGCAGGGCTCGACGGAAGCGCCGGATCCTTCCTCGGCGATGTTCCAGCCATCCCTCATCTCCCAGCACCCTCAGCAGGCGGGATTCATCATGGCAACCCCTGGGCAGCCCATTCCCACCTCCAACTACTCAGCCTCAGGGCACACGGTCCCCACGCAGCAGGTGCTGCAGCCCCAGGGCTACATCCAACCTCCCCAGCAGGTAAGGAGCTGCAGGGCTGGAGGGGACGGGGACCTCAACGCACATCTGTAGGGCAGGGGGCTGCGGGGGAGGGCGGTTTGCTGCTGGGGAGCAGGCTGCCCTTCTTTTCGTGCTGCTCATTTGTGACGGAGGGATTGACAGCAGTCAGAGCGCTGGGGGCGCGCGTGCTCTCACGAGGCGCCGTGTGCTTTCTGCCCCCGTGCCCCAGGGCAGATCTCTGGATCCAGCCGTTCCTGGCTCGTAGTGGGAGTGAGACGGTGACCAGATGGGGAGCTGACAACCTCCAAGCTCCCCTTTGGGCCCTGCGGGGCATTGTGACCCCTGGGATGGGGGTGGGACCCGTAAGTGGGGGGTGGGACGTCGCCCCTGGGAACTGTGCCTGCTGTACGTCTGCACTGCAGTGCTGGGGGAGGCTTGGGGCTGAGGCTGGGAGGGGCGGGGGGGCTGTGCTTCCCTGGGGGTCTGTCCTCTGCCCGGAGCCAAAGCCCTGCTTGGTTTCCTTCGGCAGCGGGCAGCCCAGGTGAGAGAGAGAGAGAGGGGTGGTCCTGGAGGAGCCTGGAGGGTCCCCGTTTCTCGCTCCCACTTCTTGAGTCCTTACCACCGTGTTCTCTTGGTTCTGCTAGATTCAGGTTTCTTACTACCCTCCCGGGCAGTACCCAAACTCCAGCCAGCAATACCGATCTCTCAGTCACCCAGTGGCCTACAGCTCTCAGCGCACGCAGCAGCTCCCCCAGCAAGCCCAGCAGCCTGGTAAGGGGTGGGGAGGCGGCAGGGGGAGGGACCTTCCTCTTCCTCTCCAGGGAGAGGATCCTTCCTCTTCTAAGGGTCTCTCAGGCACTGCCTGCTCCTCCGCGTCCCGAGGTGCCGCCCTCTGGCTCTTTGCTGGCTTTGCTGCACAAAGGAGGGTTGAAATGTGCCCTGGCTGTGAAAGGTGTCTCTTCTCCTTTCCTCCGAGCACGCAGCGTGCAGGGTGCTGCCAGCGGCCTCCTTTGGTGGATCTCTTCACACCTTCCGCGAGGGAATTTTCTCCCTTTCCTCGCTGTTGAGCAAGGGGCCAAAGCAGGACTGGACCTCGGATTTACCCGTTGTGGCCAGCTGGGAAGCCGTTCCATTCCAACCTTGTCGTGACAGGTTTACAGCCAATGATGTCCAACCAGCAGCAGACGTACCAAGGTGTGATGGGAGTGCAGCAGGCGCAATCCCCAGGGCTCCTCAACAGCCAGAGGAGCAGCATGGGGGGCCAAATGCAGAGCGTGATGGGGGTGCAGCAGGCGCAGCCCCCGAGCCTCCTCAGCAGCCAGAGGAGCAGTATGGGGAGCCAGATGCAAGGCCTGATGGTGCAGTACACCCCGCTGCCTTCGTACCAGGTGGGCATCGGCCGCTTTGCAGTGGGGGGGGGGGCTCAGCCCTGCAGCCCCCGCCCGAATTGCGGGGCCAGCAGTGGAGAAGTGTTCGCCTTGCCTCGAGCGGGTCGTGCACCGCGCCAGCCGCGCTGGGGGTGCATCTGAGGCTGCGGAGGGAATCTCCTGAGGGAGGGGATGAGTGCAGCTGATGTTCCCAGCGCAGCTGGAAGGGCGCGATTTGCTCCGGGCCGCCTGGTGTCTCTTTAAGCTCCGGTGGGCAGCTCCTGCCGTCCGCTCCCTCTCCCTCCATAGGGCTGCTCCTCTCCTCCCTGCACAGGTTCCCGTGGCCAACGAGTCCCAGAGTGTGGTCCAGCAGCCCTTCCAGCAGCCGGTGCTCGTGCCAGCCAGCCAGTCTGTCCAGGGGGGGCTTCAGACTGGAGCCGTGCCCATCTACTACAGCGTCATCCCGACTGCCCAGCAGAATGGCACCAGGCAGGGGCTCCTCCTTTCTTCTTAGGAAGTATTACTTTCCAGAAGGGGTGGTCAGGCGCTGCAGTGGGCTGCCTGGGGGGGCGGTGGGCTCACGGGCCCCGGGGGTGTTCGAGGCAGGGCTGGATGTTGTGTTGAGGGACGTGGTTTGGTGGGAGCCATTGGCGATGGGTGAGCGGCGGGGCTGGGTGATGCTTTAGGTCTTTTCCAGCCTTGGTGATTCTGTGACTCTCTGTGTGAGGGGTGCTGCATCCGAGTCCTGCGGCCACTGCTGGGGGGGTGGGGGGGGGATGCACTGGGGCTCTGGAGCTTGCCGCCCCCGGTGGTAGCTGGGCACGGCTGCCCCGCAGAGCCTCCTGGGCTCCTCCGGGGCTGCCAGCCCTTTTGTGCGCCGCGGGGGCTGCGGCTGCTGCTTCTCCCCCGGCGCCAGCAGCTCAGCTCTCTGTTCCGCAGCCCTTCGGTGGGGTTCCTGCAGCCGCCCGGCTCTGAGCAGTACCAGATGCCGCAGTCCCCCTCGCCCTGCAGCCCGTCGCAGATGCAGCAGCAGTATTCAGGTGCGAGGTGCCGCGCTTGGGGCTCAGCTTGGATCGGGTTTGGGGTGGGGAGGGGGATGGGGGGCCGCCGGTTCGCTGCCCGACCTGTCAGCCTCTGCGACCTGTCAGCCTCTGCGACCTGTCAGCCTCTGCGCACTGCGTTTCCTCGGTGCATCGTCACACCGGAGCCGCCGGGATGTGGCAGAGCGATTTTGCTCCGGGCTGACCCGCGCTCGCCGCCCCGTGGGCTGCAGACTCCCTCCGGTGACAGCGGGGCTGCGCGTCACCGCTCGGCCGTGGGGAGGTGGGCACCAAGGATGGCTTTGGCGCGAGCTGTGATAGCAGAGAAGGCTCTGCACCCCTTGGGCAGGCAGGGGTAGCAGGAGGAGAGATGGAGGCGGAGGGAGGAGCGCGGGGTTGCGGTGGCTGCGAGCAGGCAGCTTCCCCCGGGTGCAGAGCTGGGGGGTAGCGCTGCCGCCCTCTCCCCCCCAGGGGTGACCCCGTCGGGCCCCGGCGTGGTTGTGATGCAGCTGAACGTCCCCAACGGCCCCCAGCCCCCCCAGAGTGCCCCTGTGGTGCAGTGGAGCCACTGTAAGTACTACAGCCTGGAGCAGCGGGGGCAGAAGCCGGGAGAGCTGTACAGCCCAGACAGCAGCGCTCAGGTATTGGGGGCGCTGGGAGGAAGGCAGCCCGTTTTCGGGAGCGGCCTGGGGCGAGAGAGGGGCCGGGAGGAGGGGTGGGCTCAGGTGGGGGGCTGGGCTCAGGTGGGGGGGTGGGCGCGGGGGGGGGGGGTGGGCTCAGGTGGGGGGTGGGCACGAGCCCCGGGGGTGTCTGACCCCCTCCGTCCCCCAGGCCGGCACCCAGCTGAGCAGCCCCATCACGTCCCCCACCCAGTCCCCAACGCCGTCTCCCGTCACCAACCTGAACAGTGTCTGCACGGGGCTGAGCCCCCTCCCCGTCCTCACGCAGTTCCCCCGGCCCGTGGGCCCAGCGCAAGGTAAGGGGGGAAGGGCTGGAAGCGCGGCGAGGCTGCTTTCGCTCCGTGGTTCCTCTGCACGGCCGCGAACCCCCCCTCCTGGTGCTGCAGGTGACGGGCGTTACTCCCTGCTGGGCCAACCGTTGCAGTACAACCTGTCCATCTGTCCCCCGCCGCTGCTCCACAACCAGCCCAGCTACAGCGCGCACCAGGTAGAGGAGCCACGGGAGGGGGGCGGGAGCCCCCAGCGCCCACCCCAGGCTGCTGGCTTTCCCTCGGGGATAAAATGGCACCCGGTGCCCGGCTCAGCCCTGGGCTCTGCCAGCTCCTGGCGCTGGGCTTCGTCCCAGGCTGCCCTGACCTCCAGCCCGGAGGTGGTGGGGCTGTGAGCCCTACCTGGCTGTGCAGTGTTGTGTCCCCCCCCCCCCCCCCCCAGGACCTGCTGTGTGCGCCCCGAGGCCACGGTTTCTCACGCTGCTGCTCTCTTGTTTCACGCAGGGACAGAGTGGGATGAAACACGGGAACCGGAGCAAGAGACAGGCCCTCAAGTCCGCATCCACCGACCTGGGGACGAGCGATGTAGGCAAGTGACCCCCCTTGGGCAGCCCTCCGCCCCCCCTCGCATGGCACCCGGTGCCATCGCTGCCCTCCTGGCACCCCACAGATCCCAGGGCAGCCGGCACACGGGGCTCCGGCTCTGTCCTTGTCACTGACACGGCCCTTTAAGAGCAGCTCTTGGGGCTGCCCCCACCCCCTCCGTGCAGCTGGCGGCTTCATTACGTGCTGTGTTAATATTAGCAAAGAATCCACCCCGCCGCCCTGCGCTAAGCCTGGGGGCTGGGGCTGGAGCCAGGAGGCAACTGAAGGGTTTGGGTACCACCAGCCAGCCCAGCCAGCTG
>JAPSGF010000131.1:0-25128 GCA_035772895.1 Perdix hodgsoniae
CATGTTTCCCAGATTCTCTTCACTGATTGCTC
The DNA here is from genome assembly GCA_035772895.1 of Perdix hodgsoniae. Lineage (NCBI taxonomy): Eukaryota > Metazoa > Chordata > Aves > Galliformes > Phasianidae > Perdix > Perdix hodgsoniae. The sequence continues at coordinate 33 of JAPSGF010000131.1, forward strand.
ATATGCTCAAGGTGAACAAAATTTGAGGCCGAAAATTGTAAGATAGGAGCTTCCTTCTCTGAAATGACTTAAATGACTTAAATTGCAAAGGACGTAAATGATGCTCTTAATAAACGAGCTTTAGCACGCTAATGGAAACATCTCTAGTTCAATGTAGCGCAACAGGGAATGGATGCACTCTCATAAGGGGTACCGCATCATTTTTCCAGGGATGCAGACCACCTTTAGTGATTCTTTATGCTGGTCTTTTTTTAGATACCGTGTCCTTTTGCTCTTTGGTCTGAACTGACCATAATAAAGCTAGCTATTGTGCTTTTTTATCCATGATACATCTATGCTGTCTGTTGCATTGGAGCACTAATGGCTATTTTGCAGTGAAAATAACTATTGCGTGCTTTACAAAACAGTCTGATTTGGACATTTCTGCTTGGACCCTTGTAGCATTAAACCGAGGATCTCATCAAGTTGAATTTCTAGTGCAGTGAAATTATCAGTGCTATCACAACCATTTTCACTGGCTGAGAATCTGGCTAATGGTCACATTTATATGTATACATATATATCTCTTGCTGAAAGTGATCACAGACTTATGGAATCACTGTGGTTAGAATGGAGCGAATGAGACCTTCTAGCCTACTCTCTCCGCTCAAATAGGAGAAGCTAGAGCCTGTTGCCTAGGGCTGTCTGCATCTAGGCTTTGAATATTTTCAAGCATAGAGACACCACAACATTTCAGAGTAACTTTTGCCAGATTCCCTCACTGTAAAAAAAGTGTTTCCTCATATTCAGATTAAATTTTTCATAATTTTTGCCCGGTGTCTCCTGTCCTATCACTGGGTACCACTAAGAACCATGTGGCTCCATTTTCTTCACAACACCCCTCAGGTTTGTATACATGGATTCCTTGGAGTCTTCTCTTCTACAGGTTAAGCAGTCACAACTCACACAGTGATTTCTCAGGAGCAGTGCTTCAGTCTCTTGATTATTTGTGCGGTCCTTTGCTGGACTCACTCCAGTAAGGTCAGCAGTTCCCTGTACTGGGGACTCCAGAACAGGACATGGTACTGTAAGCATGGCCTTATCTGAGCTGAATAGTGATGAAGAATCCTGGATCCTGATTAAGCCATTAGTGCCTCTCTGATGATGAGGACATGAATTGTCTCTCCCTCTCCCTTTGTTTCTACAAATGACATAATTTTTGCTTATTCTTAGATGAAGAATAATTGCATTTTGCAATTGGGAGCAAATAAAAAGCATAAAGCAAATGGGAGCACTGCTGTATAAAATCTGTTTCACTGCTATGAGAAATTTACCTATAATTTGGGGGTATACTCTGACCTTTGATACAAAAACCTGTTTTTCAGAATTTGGATAATTATACCCAAAGATTTGAGGTGCAATTGTATGATATGGATTTGCTCAAGATTTCTGAGTTTCTCTAGTACTTTTGTGGCCTTCGTCACTACATGCTTCTAGTATTCAGTCCAGGAAGGAACACTGATATGGTTAAAGTTCTGAGAGCACTACTGGGACTCAATGGCCTTTCCCAGCATCACGTGGGACCCTCCACCCCTGCACAAGGCCAGGAAGGTTGGCCCAGGCCCTCAGCCCCTGCCTGAGCAGAACAGACCGACAATTCCAGTTGTGACTGGGCATCTGCCGTTGACATGTGCAATCACAGGAGGCTAATGACCAGCCATATGCAGCATGGTTGACAGTAAAAGCAAGACCTTCACCTATCAAACAGCGCCCAAATCAATTAGTGAAAAGCCTTTCTGTGACTTTGGCAGAGATAGAGTTGCCTTAGCTGAAAGTGTATTTGAAATTCCACTAGTCCAGCACTTATGTAACTAACCTCATCATAAGCAGAATAAGCTGTGAGAACCCACAGAGAGGCTGTTCAACCTGGTACTTGGTTTGAGGTAAATCAAGCTTCAAATAAAGGAAAGGAAATGTTGGAAAAGCAGTTTAAAAGTTTTAAGAACACATTCTCCTTTAAGAATAGTTTCCACATGTACTGGAAATAGAACATCTTTCACATATTGAATAGATGTGAACATTTTTGCATCCACTGTAAGCAAGCAGTCTGAAAGAGTTTTCTACCAGGCTACTTTCAATGAGCAGAGTGAAGTGTGCATAGAAGCTATGAAATAACCCAGCTATTGAGAGCTGAATGAGAGAGGATGAGAAATAGGGATGCACAGCTAGAAGCATGGATCTACAGGGACAGATTGTGCTGGGCAGGACTGATTCCCTTCTGATAAAACTATATGGTAGACTGAGGTAATGATGCACATGCACTGCTGTGTACAGTGTGTGAGCATGTGTAGTGATTAATGGGGAATTCTAATTGAGAATGAACTCTATGGCATGGTAGATCCATGGCACTGGAAAGAAAAGGAACACATACAGAAGCAATGATGTGTAAACAACATTATGTGGGAAAAAGTACTGAACACCTTGGATCAAATCTTACCAAAATATAGTATATGAGGCCCATCACAGCAGAACTATAGCATTCACTCATCTCCAGTGCTTTATAGGTTATGCAGCACACTGAACTGAATTTGTAATGAGTCTAAATGACTCAAAAGATTTTGAAATATTTTGTATTTTTAATGCATTTGAATTTTATTTGCTTTACAGGATTCCTGTGAAGATACACAGCTGGTATAATAATAATAATAACAATAACAATAATAATAATAATAATAATAATTACAACAACAACAACAACATTTTTTTCTGTACCTTTCTTACATTATAAATAAACAATAAATCTAATATAGAGGTAAATAGTTTCTCTATATCTGCGAGATATTTCTTTCTGATAAAAACATTATAATTTAAAAATTTAAAAATATTTTGATTCTCACTGATAAATGCAATGCACCAAACCCATAAACTGCCTTTTTGTGTTGTACCTTTGGGATTATTACTAACAATTCATCTCCTAATTCTTATTATGCTCTGATAAGTATGTCTGAACAGTTTCTGAAAAACTACCTGCAATCTCTGAGCATGAAGTTCTAATGCAGTATATACGGCTTATCTAATCACTGAGTCAGAAGGAGAATTTGGTTAGGTAGTTTGTTGTATCATTTGGGATGTGTGCAGTTACTGAATGACATTATGCTTTTGTTCCATTTTATTCACGTTACCAGAGATGGTAACTATGGCACAGCTTCTCTCGAGGTATTAGAGGTACATATTATAACAAATCACCAATTTACAGAAATTTTAAAGTTTTAGGTAAGCAGTCACTCACGTCTTCCTTTTTGCCTTGAGATTAACCTTGCTGAGAACTGTACTTCCATTTTAGAAGTCCATCTCATTAATAGGAATTCTGCAAGAGAAGGAACCAGGGCCTGATGCAGACGGCTGAGGATTCAGTTTTCATACTGCTGTCTCCCATCCACTGTTTGGAGCAGGCAGAATACTGAGGGGGCAGGTGAACAGGCATACAAAGAGTCGCTTTTAGATAAGCTAAAATAAATGTTCTGGGTTGCACAGAGTGGCTGTGCGGTTCTGAGATCCTTGTGAGGCAGCCATTGTTGTGTAAAGCGCAACATAATATACAGCTCATCTTTCACTAAGTAAATAAAACAAGGCTTTGCGGGCATTTGACTTGCAGAAAATGGACTTAAAGCCATTGTTTTTATAAAATAAGCAAGCAAACAAAGAAAAGCTGTTACTGGAGAGAAAAAACAAATTTAAATAATATCGTCTCCTGCTGATTCTTCTTTATATATTAGATCCACCTCTCCAGTGACCTGCTACACTGCAGCCTAACCCTCCCTTATATGCAGCTCTTCAAAGAACAGATTACAGTGCAAGGAAAGTGTGGTGTTCACTCCTGTCTGCGGGGTTCTTGTTAAGCAGGTAGCCAAGTACTGCCTTTATGGCAGGGTCAGTGTGTTTAAATCTTGGCACTTTTCAGAGAGGTCTCCAGTATCCGTAGTCCTTAGATTTGAGATCATGATATAAAATGACATTCAGAAATTAAGCTGAGCTTCTGGCTCTATTTCTTCTTGACCTGTTAACTTTTTCAGTGACTCAGTGTGAAAAGGAATCCTCAGTTAGAAGTTCTCATTGTGTCCTGCATGGCCAACAATTCAAGGTCTGGCATTTTGCTCAATTGAATGCAGAGCCTGTGATTTGCTTCAAAAGCTTGGTAGCTACTGATTCCTAAGCTAACTGTATTTAGTGTGCCCCCCACCCATATGCACACACACCTTGAATAAATGATTAGGGAAGTGTAATACAGTATTTACCAGCTAAAGCCAAACTTCTGTTGGGATAGCCTGAAGCTCACTGGAGTTCTTCTGTTGCTCTTGTGAAATGATACCGAAATTTCAGGCTGTGTTTTAGAGGACAGGCATCTGCTGAATTTGTAAATGAAATCAGTGCCAACTACAAAGGATAAAGGACGCAAAAGCATACAACATCTGGAGGTGAACGTGCTGGTGTGGGAGAAAAAGATAGGTCCGGTATTCTGGATTGCAGAACTCGTTTGCAAAGTTACAATACTCATATGAAACATATAGATTATGAGAAACTGAGCTGCTGATAGAGTGGGCTGTAATAGTATGGAGAAGTTTGGGAGAAATATTATTTTTATAATGGGAGAAAATTTTCATCTGCCAAATTGTCATTTGTAATGAGATATGCATCTCGCCTCCTAGGCTAGGAGGAAAAAAAAAAGAGTAAATAGAGCTCACACCTTTCACAGGCACTGAAAGCTCATTTAAAAATAATTTTGAATTTTGAGAAAAGATTAAAGATCAACTCAAGCACTTTTGCAGAGGTTAAATCACTTCACTTTGGAATGATATTACCTCACACAGGCAGGCATTCAGCAAGGAAATGAAATATACTGGGATTGACAGAACTCCAACGAGCAGACAGAAGCACAACATTATGTTGTTAAAATTACGACTACAATGGAAACCATTATATTATCCGTTACAGTCTTGCTCATCTTCTGCTCTTATTAAAACATTCAGTACAAAAAATGAAATTAGCATAACGTCTTTTTAAAAGACAATTACTTAAACTTGCTTGTCTTTGAATTTTTCGTATTATTTTGTAATTATATAGATAATAACTGGCTAAACTACATGTATATTTTAAGTTTATCTTCTAGTAGGTGCTTCATATTTCACTTGCTAACATTTCTTTTCATTGTGCATCTCATGTAGAAGTGGTTAGGTCCCTTTGCCTGGTTAGGATCTTTATCCTAAGCAGTACTGTACTATTCTATCAATAACAAACAGGAGTTTTCCTCTCTATACATATTTTTGAAACTGTAACTATTATTTATGTATGACAAACTTGCCTTGTGAAGGGGGAAGAAAACACTAGGGTGCCAAAAAATAATCTCCCCAGAGACATGACTGCAGCTACAACAGGCCTAGCCTCATGTCAAACACAGTGCTTACAGTTCAGTTAGACACGCCAATTTTTCCACTTGAGCCAACTTGACACAAAATAGCTCATTTTTACTTTCCTAATTCTTTCATGCAGAAGGAGTGGGAGGAAAACAGATATTTCTCTGAGAAAATTGCAGCCTTGTGGAATCCACATTTTCACTTGAAATGTAGCCTGGTTCCCCGGAGCTGCAGTCAGTCAGGTTATATGACCAACAGCTAATCACATTAAACACAAAGGCACGGCAAGGATCAGGTGAACAGTGGCAGGCAGCTGAGCCAAGGAGAGCTGCAGCCACCAAGTGAGTCAGTCTGATGGCAGACCAAGGTGAAGGATTTTCCTTGATGAAGTCAAGCAAAGAAATATTCTCCACCTGACAGCATGTAAAAAAAAAAGAGTTATGACATACAGGGTCATAGGATACATAGAAAGCTAAGGGCATTAAGGGATAGCATAAAATTTATTTCACCAGGCATGAAGAGGATTGTGAAGATACGTGGGACTTCATACTGAAGGCCTACAGGCAGGGAAAGAAAGAGGTCGAAATGGACTGGGGAGGGCAAGTGTGGAAAAATCGTGGGAAAAAGGGATAAAAAGTCATTTATAAACAAGTGCTGCTTGGCTGAGCCCTGTGCCTGATCCCTATGATCGATATTATATTCTTATTATATCCTATTTCCAACTATCTTCTGCGTGGGCGTGCTCCTCATTCTGGGTCTTTGGCTCCATGTGGATGAAGAGAGGAGCAGGGATGTCTCTAGGTGATCACAGGACAGAAGGATTGTGGGGATAAGGGAACTAGTCTTATCCTAAATGAAGGCTACTGTGTTGTTTAAGTGCACTGTCCCTTTTGTAAATTCACACTGACTACTCTCCTGGTCCTTTGTATTTTGGAAAACGATTTCCTGATGGCTCAGTTATCTTCCCAGTATTTTAAGTAAGGCTGACCTGTCTGTAGTTGCCTGGATCTTCCCTCATGTGCTTTCTGAAGATAGAAGTGACATTTGCTTTTTTCCAGTTCTCTTTCCCTGGTTGCTGTGACCTTTCAAAGGATATATTAAAATTAATTGTAGACAATTGTTAATAGCATACTGATAGAAGTGCAGAAACTTGGAAACCTATTTCCTTGTTAAAGTTATTCAAATCTAACAATCTCACTAATTTAGGGTGAGTATAATTAAGTTCTATCCAGCAAATGTTAGAGACTGTGTACTTCCACTTACAGACATGAACTCTCCTTCTGTTCCTTCCACCCTTTTTGAAGAGTGCTGTTTTCATAATTACTTCATTATTCTTTAGTATTTTGAGTAATGAACCCAAGTAAAAAATAAGAATGTAGTTCAGTTACCTGAGCTAAAACTGGCAGAGGATAAAATCAAGGTAACAAAATGCTATCATTCTTAATGGAAGGGAAGAGAAACTTCTTAAGTGCCATTGCTGGATTTTTTATTGTGGTGCACGAAGCTGTTCTGACAATTACATCTTAATAAGTGAAAGCAATACACAAACAGATTCAGAACCAGAAGCCTCCTAAAATAATAAAATACATGAAATATCTCAGCATCATTTAGAAAAATTAATAGAGATGTTATGAAAACTGTAGCTACAGTTATACATAAATCATATTCTTAAATACGGGGATGAACCACATAACAGGGTTAGCTAACTGATACCTTCACAGCCCATACTAGGACCCAGCCCTTGCCCAGTCCAAGCTGTTCTTGTCTGTTCTCACTTAAGAAAGAGTCTGGAGCTTCTCTTTGTTCTTCACACAGCTTCGATGAGTTCCCCATAGTCAGAGTGTTGTTTCTAGTGCATCTCAGCCACATTCAGATATCGCACAGCAAATGGGCTCAGAAATATTGTTCACTACAAAGAAAACATTAGATGATTATGAAACAGTTTGGTAGAAGAGTTATCCAAATGTGTCATAGTCATGGAAATTGTGAACTGGAATATATTCCTATTTTAAAATGATATCTCATTCTCAAGATTAGCAGTGCTGTATGCATACACCCACATACACTTTGTCCAAGGCGAACATCCTTTTTTACACTGCTGTGAATAGTTTGTTCTATCTCGCAAAATTATTGGCATTATAGTTCCTAATGCTGGCTATCTTTCAGCAAGAGTGCCAAACTGAATCTCTAACATACGTTCTGATAAATGAGGGGTGGCTGTCAGAGATGGCTAGAAGAGCTGGTAAGAAGACATCTGTTGACGTATCTATCCCATGCCATTTGTGACTGAAGCTCTCCAAGGCACAAATCCTTCCACAGAGAACACAGCTTATCCTTACATCTCATACAGATTTTGCCTCCAAGTGAGAGGAAAAGCACGGATCCTGCTTTGAGGCTCAGGCAAATATTCAGTTATCCTCTCCAGTCCTTTGTTTTTCTCTCTTTGAGCCCGGGCTGTTTTGTAAGACAATCTTATAGGAACTGTATGTAGCAGTTTGTCCACCCAGCTTCTGCCTGCTCCTCAGCTGCTGAACAAGCAGCTGTGCCTGCACTGACTAGTACAGCAGAAAATTCCAGGGGTGGAAAGAATTGCAGCAGTATGTAATTACTAACACAACAATAGAGTTATTCTTCTTCTCTATTAGCACTTGCAGCTTTATCCTCACTTTTTAATCTCTTTCTTGCACAAACCTCTTTGTTACTGACCCTGCAATTATAAAATTTATTGATATGATTGTGGTGTTTCAGGAGATAAGCTAGAGTGCTGTCTGGAGAAATTCCTAAATGTAGCTTAAACACGATGATCTAATGCAAGGGGAAAATCAACTACATGCAGAGAATAAAATAAATACAGTAAATTCAACTATGAAAACATTGAAAGTAAATCCAGGCTGTAAATACTTTTTAAGTAGACTGATTAAATAAGTCTTTAATGTGCATCATTTAAACTAGTCAAAGTCCTATTGGTATAAAGCTGCCACGTTTTTCCCCCTACAATATCCCTGCAGCTTGGTGTTTATTTATTAAAGAGTAATTACAGTGCATTTCATTATAATTAACCAAAATGCGTAATCATATATGTGGCACTGATATTTACCAGGTAATTTTTGCAATCCCCTTTTTCAGCAGAAATTATCCATCATGTATTCTTCATTGTACCATGATGCCTGCTTTGAAATCACAGTAGAGTATCTGGAAGAAAAAGAATTGGTCATAGCTGTGGCCCTGATTGACAGGCAGGGAGATGCTTCTGAATGTCTGTTGGTGTGTTTGGCTGCTTCCAGATTCCCAGGGCTTCAGTAATACAAAACCACTGACAAGAGACATTCAACAGCAAAACAGAAAAAGCGATCAGGCAAATAAAGTAAATATAAATCACTTTTTTTGCAGGTGAGGAACCTTTCACAAGGATGGGCCGTCAGCTCCTGAAGATGTAGAGCAGGAATGTAAGATCAGCCCTCCGGGAAAGAGGTTTAATTGCACATTGCTATGGGCTGAGGCAGGATGTTGGTCTGTGAAACCTTTTCCAAATGGCAATGGGACAGAGAAAGGATCGATAAGAGCAAGAACTTAGGAGGGAACAGCTACTAAAAAATGGTATTCAGCAAGAGGAAATGTTAACGAGTCAGCAATGTCTGCTATCAGCAGACATCAAAACTTTGTTTTCCTTCTGGCAAAGTGAAAGGGTCCCTTCTGAGGTCCCCAAGTGTACTGAGCACGTGTGCTTTAGACAGAAGTTCTGTGAAAAATGAAATCCAGTTAGGATGCTAAAGATCATTTTGTAATATGCACATATACAGGGCTCTTGTTGAGAGTTGCCTTGCCAACTTAGATCTTAGGTCTTTAAATTACACATACAGCTATGTCATTAGTTATTTGTGTATCTGTTACAGAGTAGGGAGGAAAAAACTCCCTGAATAGCATGCTGCATTGAGAATTATTCTCTGAGAAAACAATACCTGCCTTGTGAAGTTCATAACAGGCAGAAGTGAGCCATGACTGCAGCTAACCGTTCTGCATTTAAAAAGAACCTTCCTTTTGTTTATGTGTCTGCTCCCTTGCTTCCACACCATCCTTCCAGAGACAAAGGAACAAATGTCATCCTGTAAACAATGGGGGAGTGCAAAACCCCATATAACTTGGCAGCCAGAGTTTTAGCATAAGTAATAAGGTTTGCAAGTTACTACGACTCAGAAATTCAAGGACATGTCAAAAGTCAGCAGCGAGTTTGCCATTAATATCATAGACAGTTACTTATTACACTTTCTTCAAAAGGAGGCTAATATTTTGAATTGTAAAAATTAATGAGAGAGTGCAGAGAGTCATTCCACAGCCCAGTTATAAAATACACTAATGTTGTCAACATTGTTGTCTAGCACATCACTGGCTGGGGAATGTGGGGATCAAAAAAGAGAGAGAAAAAATTTAAAGAGCAGGTTTGTCTTGTGACATAATTGATGGGGATTTCAGATGTGTTTTGTTGCACTTGGAGTAGAGACACACAGGCCAAAAAAAAAAAAAAAAAGGCATTTTACTAGAAGCAGGAGACAAAAGAAATACTACAGGCTGAAGAGGTCCCTTTATTACTTTTCATTCTACAGTTCTCTATTCTCCTCAGACTCTCCGAGGACACACATTGTCTTGGGTATATTATAGATGCCCTGTCCAGATCAGTAGGATGGTAGTACTATTAAAGTTTCCTATGGAAGGGTGAAACAAATGCTTTCAGTGAGCACCTGATAAATCATGACTTTTCTGCAAGTTCCCTACAGTTTGGAGGACATCTTCAAAGGCCAGCAACTACTTAGGCTCAGCTTTAATTCACTTTAATAACACAGCTGCAAACACATTACATGCCTTGAAATACATGGTTGGAAATCTAACTACAGTGAATAAAGCTACATCTTGCAGTTTACAGTTGGGCCATGCACAGAGGTAATTTACAACTACTTTTGAAACTGTTTAATCTTACTGCAGAACACAAATACCTCACATTTGGGATTTATTAGCTACTTATAGTAAAAACTTAATGTTGAAACAGAAATACTAAACACAAGACTTGATTTTATCAAACGTTTAAGCTTCTGGATCACAGACTTGTGAAAGCACTAAACTTTTGGCGCGCCCAAACATTTAAGTCCCATCATTCCTAACATGTACATACTGTAATGATTTATTGTTACTAGGTACATACTGTTTCTGACAGTGTTGGCAGAAGGAAATACATATCAAGCAAGACAGCCAACACAGAATAATGAGAATTCACACTAGAAAAAACAATCGCCCTTTCTCCAGTTCTCTCCTTATTCTTCCTCCTTTCTATAGCTGTCACTTAAACTATGGTTTATAAGCAGGCATTATCTTTCATTGTATATGACCAATTTTCTGCATACTACCTCTCAAAGAAGGCAGAAATTGAAAGGTTTTGTGAAATCTCAGATGTTTTCCAATCCACAGGAAGAATTTTGTGCTGATACAGAGAAATGCTGCTTTTTCTTTAAAAAGGCTTTAAAAAATGAAACAACATCTCAGTGTTGCTGTAAATACCTTTACCTGGTATTTAATCTTAATTTATCCCTGAAGTCTATCATATCCTGGTGTGATTCTCTACTGAAAATTTTAATAAGATTTCAAACTTATCAAAAAACGGCACCATGAAGAGCTGGAATGGGAAAGTAAAATTTATCAGGGAGAATTACAGCATCCATTATAGAATAGATGTTCTGCATAGTATTAAACAGTTTCTTTCACTGCATAAAGCGATATTATCTTTAAAGCAGGACAAAACAGAATCAGACTCATCTGGTCTTAGTTAGCATTTGATGAAAAAGAAAAGAAATATAAGAAATGAATGGGAAAATTACAGAATGGTCAAGGTTGAAAGAGACCTCCAGAGGTCATTTTGTCCAACCTACGGTAGATCACCCAGGAAAATGTTCATTTTTTCATGGCTTTTGAAGATCTCCAAAGAGAAATCACCACCTCTGGGCAACTCAGTCCAGTCCCCCATCACCTGCACAAAAATTACAAAACATTTCCTAATATTCAGTCACATATATCCTGTGCTTCAGTTTCTGACCATTGCTTCTTGTTGTGGCTCTTGGTGCCACTTAAATGAGCGTGGCTCCATCTTATTTGCACTATCCCTTCATGTATTTGAACACCTACTGATGAAATAACTCACAGCCTCCTCTTCCCCAGCCTGAACAGTCCCTGTTCTCTCAGTCATTCCTTATAGAAGTGCTCCAGTCCATCATCGTGTTGATTTACTTGACTCTCTCCAGTTATATCTGTCTTGCACTAGGGAGCCCCAAACTGAACACAGTACTCCAAGTGTGGCCTGACCAATACTGAGAGAAGAGGGGTCACTTCCTTTGACAGTCAACCTAATGCACCCCAGGATACCCAAAGCCTTCCTTCTCCTCTGCAAACAACTATGGATCACTAGCATAGAACAGTGAAAATGAGAAGAGGAACCCTTTCCTTATTTTCTACTCTATAATCATAGAATCATAGAAACAAAGAATCATAGAATGGCCTGGGTTGCAAAGGCCCACAGCGCTCACCCAGTTCCAACCCCCTGCTATGTGCAGGTCGCCAACCAGAAGCCCAGGCTGCCCAGAGCCACATCCAGCCTGGCCTCAAATGCCTGCAGGGATGGGGCATCCACAGCCTCCTTGGGCAACCTGTGAACAGTGCCTCACCACCCTCTGGGTGAAAAGCTTCCTCCTAATATCCAACCTGAACCTCTCCTGTCTCAGTTGAAAACCATTCCCCCTTGTCCTCTCACTATCCACCTTCATAAACAGTTGTTCTCCCTCCTGTTTACACACTCCCTTCAAATATTGTTACAGAACAGAAACATATCTAACTGAATCGGAATTTGGCAAAACATCCCTTTATTTCACCATTGGAAGAAGCAATGTATGCATTATGCTAATTAAGAATGGAGAAGTTGAGAAAACAATAGGCAACTCTACAGTGTAATTGCCACTACATTACTGATTATATGGGTCAGAAAAGTGTACTTTGTAGGAAGCTTTCCATAGCAAAAATGGGACGTTCTTCACCTAGTATTAGGAATGTGTTTTCAGACTCTTACAAATGTCCACTGAACATGTTCCTGTTGTCCTGCTCATTTGCAGCTTTGTCTATTTATTGAGTCATTCATGGGTATGACTGAATTTTTTAATGCTGCACGTTTCAGCAACAATTCCAGAAATTCAACTGTTATCTCCAATTTATGACCTCTTTTGTTGCTCAGCCATGTGCTACCATAGAATGCCCTGCTCCCTCACAGAAATCAATAGCAGAATAATTTTAATTATTTGGAAAATAAAAGAGTCCCTAAAAGTAAAAAATAAGACCATCCATTTACATCTGAATAACATTCTTTGTCAAAAAAACACTGCTTTAATTAAAAAACCAGTATAAATCTCATGTGCACAGAGTATACAAAGAGATGTAACCAACCAGATAATAAGGACATAAAAGATGGAAACCACAAAAATAAATGCCTTGTTTTGTTTTCCATCTTCCCTCTTAAAAATAAAATAAAGCAAAATAAAAATCAAAGGCAACACAGGGAATGCTGTTAAAATTGAAATGAGTTATAAAGAAAGCATTTTCTTCCTGAGATATTCACACTGGATAGAAAGGGGAGAATGTGGGCTTTTCAGACAATATTGATGGAAATATTTACCTTATTTATTCTGTAACCACACTTCCTTAGATTGTGTGGGGAATTTGGTGTTCATCAAAACAGTAATATTTTCTGGTATTTTAGATAGCACCAGCTAATCTTTCCATGCATTGTGGAAACCATAAGTCTCCCTAGATGTAAAAAAAAATGGCATCCAAAGTGAATATCTTGGATTTACCTTCTCTTCTTTAAACTGTTACTATCATTAACAACCTTGCAGTTGTATTTTGTTGTTGGTGTTATCCATGCTTTCATAAACAGAACCAGAACATTAACTCTTTAACTCCCACTGGTCCACACGATCTTCTGATGTGCATTACAGACAACAAAAAAAACAGCAAAACCACAACAAAAACTCAGAGAGATTTACATTCTGGGAAGGAGAGGGAAGAACTCATCTGATGGTTGTCCAGCTTCTCTATGAGAAACAACATCATGAGAGGTTTTATGAAAATGGTGCATCATAAATGCACTATTAACACCTAAATGCATTTTCTGGGGTGCACTTTTTCTTGACTGTTCCCAGTTTAAGCCTAGAAAGACTAAGCTCCCTCTTTATGAGTACTCTTTCCTTGTAATAAAATACTCTGAGATAAACAGCAAAGTATACATACCCTGTTTGTCTAAAAGATGTCTTCTTTTGGTCTGCTAAAACCAAGCTTAATACTGCTCATTTATGAAAGCAGTGAGACCATTTTTCATAATGTGTTAATTTGTAACAACCTATTAAGTTACACCACTGGATCCCTTCTGTGCTTAGGCACAAATTGCTAGAGAGAAAATATTTTATTGGATTTCATTTCTGTCTATTCAGTTGCAACACATTTACAATTCTGTGAATTGTGAGGTAGATGTAAATAAGTTTCCCCTTTGTATGTAAGTAAGCACTTTGCTGTAGATTTCCTTGCTGATTGAATGTAAATGGATAGAAGCATTATTGTTATGAATTATAATTTCTGCTCACATTCTTGGATCATCAGTTTTAAAATATGTCAGAACACAGTGTTGTAGACTAAACACTATGACTCTGTTTGAGACTTTGTTGCTCCTCTGAGTGCTGAAAGTATTACAGAGTGCTGCAGAATTTAGTTGGTTGCCTCCCTTTAGAGGAGATAATAAACTGAGATTCCTTCTCTCTGCCTCTGGGATTAGGCTAAATCCAATTGCATCTTTCAAAACAAATACAGCTGCTGGTTAAACAACCTTTATGATGTATGAAAAAGTAAGAGGTTTGATTTCTTCATGTCTTATCAAATCCTGTTAAAATACGGGTGCCTTAAAGGTCTCTAATCTTCTATCCGTACACATATAGAAAACTCCCATAAAAGACAGAAGACAATTGCTGACAACAAATGCGGACTCTCCCCCATCTGACATCTAATGGAATAAGTGCGAAGGGAGGTTCTTTTCTAGGTCATCTTAATTCCTAAATCAAGAGCAAAGAAAATGATAATTCAATTGATCTGCCTTTATCATCTAAGTATTTGCATTACTGACTTTCTGTTCAGCTTAAGTAAAATCAAGATCATCCCTGGTCAATCCTGTTGGCATAATTGTTGACTTCTCTACTAATCATATTTAATGAAAATTGCAAAGATATCAAAGTCATTTATAAGACACAGAAGAAAAAAAGAGCCCTTCTTAATAAGGCCAAAACATATATCGAGAAGGCAACGAATGTATCAGATACAAAAATCACAATCCTATTTGCTAAATTTATTTTGGCTTTTGGAGGGTACATAATGAATGAAGTCAGAGAGATGCAGAACATTGACTGCCAAGACACAAGCGTCCCATATATTTGCAAGAAGAGCAGGAAAAAAAACTGGGGACAGTACAAGCCTTTCAGTTTCAAATCAATCCCACGGAAGGTTATGGAGAACATATTCTTCAAGGCTCCTCTTCTTCATGTGTTTCCAGACATGCACAGAATTGTTCAAGACTGGAAAGAGCCACTATGGATATTTAGAAGGGCTAACCAAGCCTGATTACTTTCTGTGATGAAACTGCTCAGCAAGGAAAAAGCAATAGGTGTCACTTCTGTTGGTTTTAGAATGGTCTTTGAAAGAAGAAAGATGTCTTCAAAGTAAGTCTCACATGAATGGAGGGATCCTTCCTTTCTCTTTGGCCCTTATGAGACTGTGTCTGTAGTGCTGTGTCCACATTAGAGCACTTCTTTTGTCCCTACTGTGAGACTGACTTGTCCATACTACTGCAAATCCAGCAATAATTAGGGAGCTGCCCAGTGTGACATATGAAAATAAGCTGAGATAATTTGTTCTTTTCAGCCTGAAGAAGACTCAGGGAAGGCCTTAGAGCTGTCCACAGCTACTTGAAGTCAGAAAACTTTCTCAGAAGTGCACAGCAATAAAAATAAATTAAAAAAAAAAACAAAAAACAGACAACAGTCACAAAGTGGAATATGGGGAATTTTGATTAGATATAAGGAGATGTGCTTGCCATGTGGGTGGATGAACTGCCATGGATTTCTCAAATACATGTCTTCTAGGCATCTCTGAAGAAAAAAAACTCAATTTAGCTGGAAAAGGACCTTAACAACCTGTTGTAACTGTACTTGCTTTAACTGAGAGATTGGACTAGCTGACCTCTGAAGAACCCTTTCAACCTAGAATATTACTCTATGTCTCCAAGATATGGCAGCATACTTGCTAAGTGTTATGGTTTTTCTTGGATAGAGGAGAAAATAAAGGAAAAGAGGGAAATTTGTTATAAGTCACACGTGTCTGGGTTACCAGTTCTTTGACATTAGCTTTCAATCATTATCCAGAGGCCATTATTTCTGCTTGTCTGAGTACCCTTGATGTGTATAAGAAAAAAAAGAATAAAGTGTCTAAAATGTTTTTCCAATGAGAAAATTTGATGAAAGAATGTCTCCTCAAACTGTCCTTGTCCTGTTTTCTCTTTCCTATTAACTTTCTAAATTCTCTCTTTTTTTTTTTTTTAACTTATTACTTGGTTTAAAATCATCTATAACTTTTTACAGTGTGCATTCAAATTAACCAGATGAATTTCCTGTCAGTAAATAGTGTCTCATCAAAGTACTGCAACATGTCAAAAGGGGTTTTTTTTCTCTTTTCTCAAGTGATTCAGAACAACACAGGAACTCCTGTGTTACAAGAGTGAAGTCATTCTTGTATGAGAGGTCAGACAGATCAGAGAGGCCTCTGAAAAAAAGAAAAACTCACTAAACAGATCAACAGCTGAACAAAAGTTTTCAAAGGAAAGGTAAGTTAATAAGAGTTACAAACCTTGAAGGCTCCTAACTTTATTTAATATTCTGCCAACTTTAATCTGTCTTGTACGTTTATAAGCAACTGCCTGTTACAGAATCATATTATCCATCCTTGGAAAACATGCTAACACAATTAGCAGAATAAAAAGCAAAACCTACAGTTAAAAACTCTTCTTCCTTGATCTGTGCAAACACTCTGAAAGCTGGTAACACTTGGACTGAAGTATGTGTCTACAGCAAGTTAAAACTACACTTTTTAGGAGAGATTTTCAGGAGACCTGATAAATTCTGAACGAAAGCTTTGAATCTTTGCCTAGATGGGAATAAGTTACTTTAAGCCTGACAGAAACTGTAAGTTAGCAGAAGTTTTAACAGTTATATTTACTATGTTGCTGGAATGTGCATTGAGCAGTCTGTGATGCAACTGGACTCATTTTCAGTTATGTCAGCAAATATTTTAAGATTAAATAAGATTAAAATTAAATGTTACCTCTATGTACAAAATCATTGCCCCTAGTGCCATGGAGGGATAGGAAGCCTTCACAGGAGTATTACAATTCTTTCACTAAACATGCATATGAGTATTACAAAGTCCATAGCAGTCTGTGATGGCTTAGTTCTTCCCTATGGAGCTCTATTACACCCATGGCCATAGAGATTTTGACATCACACAAACATACTATGAACACCTGTTCAGTGTAGCATGGAGGATTAAACAAAACTTGTACCCAGTGCAAGAATACAGGTGAAGAACTTGTAGCAGTTTCAGATTTTCTGTTTTTATTCTTCTGCCTTTTGATGCCTTACTGAAACTTTCAATAGCTGAATATTAAGATTTCATGTACAAAGTAGATGAGAAATCAGTTCCATGGAAAAGTATGGAATGCTTCATTGAAAACCTGTATCCTGATGACTTACACAACAAAAAGAGTTTGAAAGGAATTGTGTATAATGTCTTGAGGCCAAAAATCATACTTTTCTTAATAATGACACTACCATTCCAAAACTCTTAATTCCCAAGACTGTTGCAGACTGCTTGAAGGTACTTCACATTTCAACAAAGATGAGCATAGAAAAGAGGCCACCACACTGTTTCTTCTACTGTATTTTTACTTGCTTTAGTCTAGTCGTGTATTTCTGTAAGCAAGCACAGACGTTTAGGATAAGTACAAGCAGATTTTTGAAAGCATGTGAGTACTAAATTCCAGGTGCCTTCAGTATTTCCAAACTCATCTATCAATCACATTTTTTGTTTTTACTTTCTTCCTAAGCAACTGGGAACTGCTTTCATTCCAAGACAAATGCAAGACGATGCAGAGTGGGTTTGCAAGCATGCAGCCATTCTTTAAATTATACTCACATTTATCAGTTATTAAAGCTATTAAAGTGTTATGACAGAGAAGTGCTCCCACCTTTATTTCTCTTCCTTCAACACACAGAGTTTATATGTCAGTTATTTTATCCTTGATGGGAAGAATACCTAGCAATAGCTCATCTTATAAAGTACTAGAGAATGCCATTAAAGAGTAACACTAAAATGCAATATAATTTTGTTGCTGGAGAACAATAACTAAAAGAAATATTAAAGGAATATACATATAAAAAGGTATATATTGCTCTTCCCGTTCCATTACATTAAACCCGAAGTTTCACTACCACTGGCAAGAATCATAGAATGGCCTGGGTTGAAAAGGCCCACAGTGCTCATCCAGTTCCAACCCCCTGCTGTGTGCAGGTCGCCAACCAGCAGCCCAGGCTGCCCAGAGCCACATCCAGCCTGGCCCTGAATTCCTGCAGGGATGGGGCATCCACAGCCTCCTTGGGCAACCTGTTCCAGTGCCTCACCACCCTCTGGGTGAAAAACTTCCTCCTAAAATCTAACCTAAACTTCCCATCTTAGTTTAAGACTGTTCCCCCTTGAAAAACAAAAAATAAAAAAATAAAGAAATAAAAAAAAAAAAAGAAAAAAAACAAGGAAAAACAAACTGTATTTTTCAAGGTGGTGGTAGCAAAACCATAGCTGTTGAAATATCAAGATTAAAATCACAAATTTCACAGGTGTTGATATTTTGGAAATGGACTAATTTACAATTTTTCATTACATTTTTGTCAAAGGTTTTCACTGCCAAAAAAGTCTGAATCCTTTCATAACACATTAGAGAGAAGAGCTGGGTTTGCAATTAAAATGCATAGCTAAAAATACTGCATACATTGGTAAGTTCATTTTTATCTCGTCTCTGCTGTGTGTAACCTAACACTTCTTTTTATCTGTATAATCATGGTTTTTATAGTTGCCATAAGGGATATATGACAAAAATATTTTGGGAACAGGAGAGAGAAGCCATCCACAAGACAGCCTTTGTTTACAATACAGAAGTATTTCCAAGATAGTAAGTAGAAATGTGTAAACACAGCTGAGAGAGCTGGAAGAGATCTCACATTGTGCATCTATATCTGTAGAACAAATCTGCCATTATGTGTTTTGGAATACCTTGTGCTATCTTACATCTGTAGAAGAAAGATCAGAAAACACAATTATTTAATGATTGCTTTTCTGCTGTGGAGAGCAGGGGGTTTGAACAAGGGTTGAAAGGTTGAAAGAAGGAAAGTGGGAAAAAAAAAAGGAGGAAAAAAAGTTGTTAAGTCTCCATTTTACTTTAATATAAAATTCTGCTGCAGTACATAAATTGGCAAATACTTGTACTACCTTATTAGTACAAATGGTTGTTGTCTGATTTAATATATCAGGATATCAATAAACCTGGTATACCTAGTCTCTGCTTAGATTGATATAAACAACGGGAATGCACTACCTCATTCCTGCATACTGTAATTAAAGAGCTTTCTAAAGTTATTTATATATGTCTGCGTGGGAGCATATTAACAAGAACAAGAAAATAATTAAATAAGTCTCTTTTTTTTCCGCTTCCTTTTTTTTTTCTCAGGCATTTACAAGCGAAGCTTGGGAAGAATGGGAAATTGCATTTATTTTTTTTCCCAGAAATATTCTCCTGAATGTAAAATAAAGCCAGTTTTTTCAGACAGCCCACAGATACTTCTTCACTAGAATCTTAAATAATTATCTTTTTTAAAAATTATTATTTATTTTTAATTTCAGACTATTAGGTAGGTGTCTACCTCTTTTTGTATGTGTAAAATATACAAACAAATAGCTACCATAAATAAAATGTGCATATGTCAATACATATATACATTCTACTCACTCTGAATTTGCTTATTTCTGTAGTCTGATAGTGATACATTAACGCTGATGTAGATTTTCATGTGACTCTTCATTTACTATTTCCACATTTTAACCTTACCTGTCACTCAGAATGTGAGGATGATGTCAAACACCTGTGAAGATGAGACTAAAATGGCAAAATTTTCTTGAGGAGTCTCCCTACATTTAAAGGAAAATAAAGCCACCCTACTATGGCTGAGAGCTTAAATCTATCTATCACTGAAATATATCCAGCTGAAATGTATTTGTTTGATAGATTTAGGCTCGGCTGCACAGCTCACTGTAAAGAGGGAAGTTGTTTGGAGAATATCAAACAGCAGATATTTATGGTGTAGAGCCTGGCAACTTAGGGAACATAAAGGCTTCAGGCAGCAGGTACTAAACATCTACACTTTGCACTTTCCAGCAATAGAAAATATGCACTGGATACCATTCCACCTTTGGGCAACCAAAATGATTAGCTATGTCCCACTTTGTATCAAGTGGTCCTGGTTGTTCTCTCTTGTCTCTCTGTTCTAATCACTCATTTCTCAGAGCTGAATTACAAAATGCAAATGTAGAAGTCTACATAATTCCTCCTCCAATATTTATTAGGATCAGATTTCATGCGATCACAGGATCACTCAGGCTGGAAAGGACCTCGGGAAGTTTTGTTCTCCTTCCCAAAGCAGGAGATCTTTGGCATCAGACCAAGTTGCTCAGGGCTTGATCCTGTCATCTTGAAAACCCCTGAGGATGGAGATGGCACCAGCTCTGTGGGCAGACTGTGCCACTGCTGAAATCCTCTTAGGGAAAAAGCTACGCCTTATACTTGGTAGAAACATCCCCTGTTTATTTATCACCGATATATAAGCAATCTCTCTTAACTTACAGTCATGCACGATGGTAAGGGGCCTGTCTGCATCCTCTCATTCATCCCCTGAAGACAAGGCTGCTTATTTGCTTCCCCCTGAAGCTTTCCCCTACCTCAGGCCCATTAAGTCCCACCCCCATGGGACGACTTCTCCTAGGACAACTGCTCCATTCTTGACTGCCCTGGGGTCCCACACTGTCCTTGCGCTAGGCTGGCAATATCCAAAACTGGAGACAGCAATGTGCTCCAATGCGTGCTCACCAGAGAGGAATAAACTCTTCTGTCCCTCACCTCCTGGTTCTGCCTCTTTTCACACCACACAGGATGCTACTGGCCTTGGTGCCGCCAGCACACACTGCTCCTCCAGCTTGCCTAGATAACATCTGGCATCCGCATGTCCTGCACCCTCACCATGAGAGCCAGGCAATCATCCATGAATGCTTGAGGGCTCCCCAGGCAGAATCACTGCTGCCCAAAGGGATGAGCAGCTCAGATAAACGTCAGTAGTCCTTCTGTGGTATTCTGAACTCCACTGCCCAGTGAGCAGCAAACCTCCCCAGACATCAAATCAGGTCGGCAGATGGAGCATCCATTCCCTGCAGGAGTGAGTCTCCAATAGCTTCCACACTGCTTATTTGACAAACATTCTGTGAATATTTGATTGGGGCTCAGCTGGCTCTGATATCTGCCCTGAAGGAGGCTGTCTTCCTCATCTGTATATTAATCTGTCCGTAGCTGTAGACCTGGATGTAGAAAAGGACCCTTAGATGAATTATCAAAAATCACAACTTTCCAATTTCAGTCACCTTAGGGACTTCCATCTATGGATTATCCATGGGTATTCTCTAGATTCCCTCCTTCCTCACAGCGCTCCACTGTCCACCCTCCCTGCTGGCTGCCACTCCTTCATCCCCTTCATGGAGTGCCTCAATGCTTCAGTGCAGTACCTCCCACAGGTGAGGATGTCTCTGCTCCCAGCAGATGCACCTGGCGCTACCTACTTGGCCCCGAGACCTTTGCAGCCACATCCTCCCTCAGGAACTCGCTCACATTGCAGGAAACATTCTAGATTAACATTTTCTTGTTTGATGATACAAACCCAATTAGTTGGGAGGGGAATCCTCAAGCATTCATAGATGATAACTTAGACATTAGGGGATTTTCTAGACTACAGAAATGCTTCGTAAATGATGTCTCATGAAAGTTTTCTTCTAACTAACTTTCATATTCCCTTTTCCTGATACGCAGACCTGTCAGCACCTAATTAACTTCTCAAAGATGAAGTTAGGCCAGTTATGAAAATATTATTCCAGTTTGTATCAGGATTAGCAACATATTCATCATTGCTTGATCAAATTTAGTCTGAATATCTAATTTATGAAAGCAAACTGCCCTCTTGTTTCACTTCAGACACAGCTGAAATCTTACAAAAATAAAGAGTACTGTATTTTTCCCACTATTTATACAGAATAGAATGATGCAGCGTGGAAATGTATCCATATATATTATAAAACTACCATATACACTTGATATTTCTTCAGTCTCCAAAGCATGTATGTATGCATAATGATGACTTTTCCTTATGGTCACAACAAGCAAAATGATTGATTATTCCTGTTTACGTACCTTCCTCCCTATGAATTTATCAAAAACTTAGAGATCCTGAAATGTGGCTTGTGGATGCACTTTAACTACTCGTGCAGAATATGAACCTCTTTATCTCCAGAATATGTTAAAACATTACCAAATATGCTACAGGATAAACAATGAAGCTAGTTTTGTGAACAGGTTAAGTAATTTCCCACAGTCAGTCAAGCAATCCTTACATATTGAAAAAGAGGAAGGGTGAAATTATTCCTGAGCTCACAATCACTAATAAAATAGTTTTTCCATTACACTGTTAAGAAATCTCATTTTAGGTCCCATTAGAAATATCTATATAATGAATTAGTTCACCTAAATACAGTTACCATTTTTCCTTCTTTCCAACTCAGTGATATGAATTTCTTGCATTGTTACAGAACGTATTACCCATAAGTCATTCCTTATAAGAAATCAGTTTTATGGTTAAAAACAAACAAACAAACAAACAACAGAATGTAAAGTTCACAAAATCTGAAAAATTACTAAAAATACTGTAGGTTTGTTAAACTTGGCTTTCCTGTGCTAATGAAAGTTACATTTTTAAGGGGTATTAACGGAACAGACATTTCAGTTCTTCCTGTAATCAGGTCTCAGTGGTAGGTGATGACAATCTTATCCAATTAGAACATTGGTAAGTAGATAATTATTGTATGCTCAAGAGGAGAAAAGACACATAAATTTTAGCTAAGTATCTGCTTGTCTCACTAGAGATCTACTGCATTCCAGAGAAGACTATGTATGTTTTGAATAAATACATGCAAAGCAGAGTAACAAGATTTTATTTTGTTTGCTCTTGTTTGCAAGGAATTGAGATTAGAATATATTCATTCATATGGTTGAGTTTCTTTTTATACTGAACATGGAAGAAAATTCATCAGTATGTGTCAGTGTTCAGTTGTAATGTCTTTTTTTTTTTTTTTTAAGCTGTGAAAAATCAATCAGATATATTTATTGGAAAAACTGTTATTAAGAAACTGGAATGTATTGCTGAGTGACTAAGCTTTTGAGGGGAAAAAAATCTGTTGTGAAAATGCTTCTATACTAAGGTCTTTAAGTCACTGTGGGGCATATATTCTGTGAGTTTCAAGGCATGAAGAAAGCTCAGTTTCTGGTTTTGTTTCTTTGCTACTATTTGTATTAGTTATCTAGTAGATCCTGTTTCCCTGCCTGCAGCCTTCTCATTACTGCTGATCCTTGCTGCCTTGCCATCAAAACTGGTATTTCTGTTGAGAATGATGAAGTAAAGAGTTATTTTCCTGCCATTGTTTTTGTTTGCTTTATTTTTCTAGTGAAATGATGTAGCTATTGCAAGGGGAAAACAACCACAGCAACAAAAGAATAAGAAAAACACATTTATTTGCCAGGTGACCTATTTTCCTCCTAAAAGGAAGCCAACAAATATTTTATAATTCAGAAATGTGCTATGTGTGAGGATATTCATCAGAACTTAAAAGATAAATGTCCTTCTGTAGTGCACACTAACATAACAAAGATTTTGACCAAGAAAAATGAAATAAAATTTTAAAAAATGGTGCTAATTGCTCAAAGCATCAACAGTGAAGATGACTGGCAAAGCACTAAGACTATAACTCACTCATTTACTTAAGATATCACCAGTTTCAGATTTGAAGACTGAAGGACACTTCCAGAACCATCAGTTTCATGGCAAGACCCTTTCTTTGTTTTACTTTTAAGGCAGATATCCCTTAGGGTAATGAGACACATTATTCACAGTCAAACTCTTTATTAGAGGGATTAAGTGCCAGTATTTCATTTCTCCAACAAATATAAATGCATTTGAGTTGTGCACTCTGTTTTATTACACGTATTTAGACGAGCCTCTTGGCACTTGCCCAACAAATAAAAATACACTTCTGTGTTTTATGTCTGAAAATCAGCTTTTTCGTAAACCTTGATCTTGGCCTTAAAACTTCCAAAACTGAGCAAAAACATAACAAGCTTTTTCAGGAAAGCAGAAGAAATACAGCATAATGACTCTGCAATTTTCACAGCCTGAGCTAATCTAAGCCTTGAAAAATGCTTCATTGAATTGAGTAAAGCAGATTGTGAAAAACATTGACATTCACTGTAGTGCTGGTTACACTGCCACAGTCCAAATGGACACTGCACCAGAAGGCTGACCCAAATGAGATTAAAATAACAGTAAAAAGATATGAAACTCACATTTATTTTATTTTAAAATCCGAGAGCTCTTTCAAGAGCTGGTTTGTCTCATTCACAGCCCTCAGTTTCTGCAGTAATCACATTCTCATTAAAGCAGTAGTTCACCAGACCTTAAATAAGTGCTTTTACTGAAAATACAAGGATTAATCCTTTTTGCTATTACTTTCAATATTCCTTGTTAAAGAGCCATCCATATATGACATTTATAAATGTGTGTACACTACGTATTAATTCAAACTAAGCCCTGCAGTGAAGAATGTTAAGGCCTTTGAATTAAGCTATTTAATTCCCTTCCTCATCTAATTGCTGAGACTATTATTTAATGTCTCTTGTTTTTTTCTCTATTAATCTGTTTGCTTTACTAAATTGCATCCCATATTTCAACTCAGAAATAGTACAAATGAAAAGGAAAGCAAGAGCTTTAAACAAAGCGGTAATGCATTTACTTGGAATACAGAAAGAAGAAAAGGCTGAAGAAACATCCAAGTTATAGGGTACCTGTCACAAACAATCATCTGTAAATTAGGAAAGAGCCAAAAGGAGTCAGTAAAGCAAGGGGACTAATAAGGAAATGGAGCACAAGCAGGGCCCCAAGCTACATTTGCGGTTCCAGCGAATGCTGGACCTTCAGCTGCTCTGGCCAGGGTTGAAAGTTGCCAGGTCCAATCTTGCTTGTGGCCTGGAGAAGACAATGATAGAATGCTGAAGCCAAAAAGACAAAAGTCTGTGCCTTTTCTTTCTTTTCTTTCTTTTCTTTCTTTCTTTCTTTCTTTCTTTCTTTTCTTTCTTTCTTTCTTTCTTTCTTTCTTTCTTTCTTTCTTTCTTT
>JAPSGF010000131.1:25138-56910 GCA_035772895.1 Perdix hodgsoniae
TTTCTTTCTTTCTTTCTTTCTTTCTTTCTTTCTTTCTTTCTTTCTTTCTTTCTTTCTTTCCTTTCTTTTCAGATATCAACTGGCACAACTATAGAGAAAAACTATTTAAAAACTTCTTTCTAACAGTGTTTACTACCTTACTTTGTGAATTATTGCTCGCATTTAACACATAGTGAAATTGTTGTTTTTTTTTCTTTTTCCATTCCTCCAAAGTAAAGACGCAGAGCAGAAAGGTTACATGGAATAAAAAAAAATGAATACTGCACATTCAGTGCCCATGTAGTGCATCTCCAATGCTATTGATAGCAGGCTGTATCAGCCTGTCCCAGAAAATACAGCTGATTTGAGTCTTTACAGGAACTGTAAAGACTCTGCATATGCTTCAGATAGTGCAGGTTGCTCTTCCAAAATGGGGGTAAGGTGGTGTGCCCAAATATAGATTAAATTTGATGTGTTGCTTTATGTTGCACTTTGGACTCTACATCTGTCCAAGAATTAGTCCAAGGCTTTGATGTAGTCTACAAGGGCTGATTTCAGTATTACATTAAGTCTCTACACAAGGAACACGCCTATGTTTGAAGTTCATGTTGCTCCCAGCACTACTAACATATTCTGTGACACAGATAAAATAATTGCATGGTTTCTGAAAATCACTTCTGTTTTCCTGAAAGAACTATGTTACTGAAATGAGATTTGCATTGTTTTTAGTGTTCACAGTGTGTCTTCAGATTGAGAATTGGATGTCTATATTTTCCAAAATAATTTTCCCATCCTCTCAACAAGTACTTTATGTTTTTTCCCATTATATCAGTCAGTGTAACCATGTAGTTTGAAGGGCAATAAGATAATACTGATCCCTGCTTTGAAAGGCATGGTATTTGAAAGGTGGGTATGTGTCCCATGTTGGTGGTGTCCAACCTTCTTAGGAGATTTCAGCAGTGCTCATAGCTCAAGCTGAAACTCCACACAAATGGCCTTCTGTTGTTACTACCAACATGTTATTACATGAAAGAGGTGGGTAAAAACATCACAGAAAGGATAGTCTTGATATCAGATCCTTTCCACAAATCATAACCCCCCCAGTAAGTTTTTGATTGATTTGCATCAATCTGTCTTTTAAATGAATAGACACTATCTTTCTATAAACAAGTAGCCTATGAATAATTCTGGAGAACATTACCACATCTCTTTTTTTGTGGCACGAAACTTTTGTATATATTTTTGCTGATAATTTGATGTGTCATGTGATTCAAATACTCAAATGTAGTCTCTGCAGGAGAGTTCTTGTCTTTTTCATGGTAATATACGATAAAGCCATGGAAAATGCACTAGCTAAAATTGAAAGTTCTCAACAATTCATCATTAACTGTGGAGCTATCCAAAAAAGCAGGCTTATGCTTGCTATTCAACGTCTTCTAACACATGGCAAGTTTAAATCTTTTCCTTCTCATCCACATTTCTAATTAGTTGGAAAGAGAAGGTCAAATACTTTCTCTTGCTCCAGTGACAGCCATGGGGGCAGGAGGGGATGATACTTAGGCTTAAGGATTACCAAGACCTGTGTGCCTGTGCAAACAGGCAAGAAGTGGTAATATACAGAAGGGGTTATACAGTGGTCATTACCCTCTTCCACATGGACTGTATGACAAATAGCCATGATCATCTCATTTCAGTAGGATCTCCAAGTCTCTCTCAAAATTTTCATGTATTCGTCTTACCTATCCTATCTCAATAAAAACAGAGTTCTCTTGCAAGAAAAGAATCCTCTTATGATTAGCTCTGTGCCACAAGAATTAGTTTTTCTACATCATGCCATCTAAAAATTCTAAAATATAAATTGTGCAGGATAAAATTTTGCATTTTAGTGGCTTTACAAATAGGTAAAATAAGCACCGGCAACATACAAGTTTTGCAGGAATGGTGATGCAGTGCAATCTACACGTTCTTGGTCTTTCTCCAAGCAGCCTATTACATGCAGAAGTTCCTGTTCATATAGGTCTCAGTAGACCTAGGCTTTACTTTAAAAACATAAACCTCTGGGTTAAACTAAGATCTTCTCTATATTGTTTGGAGATAACAGTCTTGCAGTCATAAGCACACAGAAGACTACATTCACATGTGAAATATTTTTTTATAGAATCTCATTTGGCTCATTGGGGTCTTAAGAGTAATTCTAGCTTTTAGATTTTCTCCACTCACTTGTTATTCACTTTGTGGATTTTCCTCTGAAGCATCCTCTGTTGTGCTTCATAAGACAGAAGATAGTGACTCTGATGAAGGTCAATCTGAAAGAGCAATGATTTTTTTTTTTTTTTTTTTTTTGTTCTTTTCCTATACATGTCTAGAAATTCTTCTACTTTTGTCAATATAATTATACAGAAGACAAATCTAATCCACTGTATACTAAACCGTACAATTTGCTTGCAAATAGAAAATCTTATGAAATAAATTTAGAATCCGGTTGAATATACATAGAGTGGAACTACGTGGTTTCTTTAAACTTGTTTAATTCGTTTAAGAAAAACTCAGTGACTGAGCTTACTGGAGTGACATAGAAGAGCTTTATCACTGTTGACTTGAATTAAGAGGATGCACAATGAGATTTTTCAAATGAGTTGAGTGTGTTTGGACAGCTAGTATCTGAAAAAGTCTGTATTATTATCTGTATTGACTACAATACTATAGAATGTTATAAAATTAATTACATTCTTCACAGCCTAACAAAGATTTCCTCATTTAGAAACATAATTACCTATCTTTGAAGTTTTCAGCCAGAAGGGTTTTTCGTATAGTGTATAACAACTGCGTTATCCAGTCTTCATTTTAATCCCTCACCTCCTTCTTCTCCCTGTAAACACTGTTTGACATTTTAGGTGACTTCTGTTATTTTTAAGTCAAAGTTTCATTCCAGGTACTTAATGCCATTATACACAAAATACAGTTTGACTCTAAAATAGCAGCCAACTAATAAAACAAGAAACCACCAGATGACAGCACGTTGTGGGTTTGTCCATAATACAGTTGGATAGTATGAATAGTGTCCTCCTCAAAAATTTAAAAGCAGAAATAAAACATTATTCAGGAACAAAATTATAAGCTGTCTGCTGTAAGAGTCGTTCAAAGAGAGTCAAATAGTAAAATTGAAACTCTGAAGATATTTTCCGTGGTTTTCCAGGAAAAGATTTTGCAAGGAATTATTGTTTCAATTTAAAATTAATTTAGAGAAACTCAGAAGTTGTTCCTATACACAGGAAACATAAAAATACTGGTAGATAAATGTTTGCTAAACATTTTCAAGAGTACTATATGGTGTCCATCTTTTGTGGACAAGTCAGTCATCCAAATCATGGCAGTCTTGCCATCTTGTGTATGGGTTCATACCTTCTCCTCCAGTGAGGCAACAAAGAGTTGAGAAATACTCAACAAAGACAAATGATGTATTTTGTTTATATGATTTTTTCCTGTAGGCACTATTCTATCTCCTTGATAGTATTAGAGATCATCACTCTCCAGAGCTATTGATCTGGCAACGTGTGACTGTACAATTGTGTATTGACAACGTGTGACTGTAAAAAATGCACTTTCTTCCCTATTGCCTTACAGTTCAAACAGAAAAGAAATACTGTGATACTCAAGCCTTTGGAACAATCTAACAAGAAAGGAAAACTATGAGAAGTGACAAATCATCTCACAGAGAGATCCTAATACTTAAGGCATTGTTTAGGCTGTAAAACTACAGAATTTGGATGTTTAGCTTACAGATAGCTCGTTAAGCAAGGTATTACTTTGTTCCAATGCATTATTATTTTTTTTTAATAAAACAAATTACGAAAAATTGTTGAGTCAGTAAAATGGATATGAGTGTAACACATCTGTGGCTTTGCAGTTCCTCTCATGTGTATGGACAATTATTTAAAATAAACCTGTAAAATAAACAAAGGCTGTCTGTTACACAGACACAATATGTCAAAGCAAATAACATAAATCTTTGTCCCAGAGAAGGATTTTTTTTACAATAAAATCCTTTAAGTCCACCATGATAGTGGATATAGATACAACATTATGTATACTGCTGATTACTTTACAAATACGGTATCTAAATATGTACTGACATGGAATGTTTTCATATTTATCTGAGTATTTGTGAAATTTCATTTCATTTCCAGGAATAAATCAATTTCTACGTGTATCAACATTATTCAGAAAGCAAGAGCTTTGTATCCATTTAAGTACATCCACACAGTCAAAAATACTGCATATGGCTTAGAAATGCATAAGCAAGGGATAGATTTTGACAACTGCAAATTTACATAAGAAATGTTTATTGTCCTTTATATTGCCTTCTTGATTTACTGTCTAGAGCAGGCTGGCCTTATCAGAGGTTTAATTGTGCATTCAGAGACTGTGTGAGTACGAGTGACCTCCAGTGTCTGTTAAGGAAAGGAGGTCCACGTGCCACTACTGGAGAAAGGAGCAGTGGTTGTAAGGGGCCCATAAGGCTGCGTGCAGTGAGTGGGTGCACATATGGGTGCAGGTGAGATGCATGCATAGTGTGGGTGCTGATAAGGGCTGTGCTGTCTGTGTGAGACTTAGGGTAGGTACTATGTACATGCAAGTGCCAGCTGGGAACGTGTGCTCCCTGGATAGCACAGTGTGCTGGGTCCATTGACTTGGAGCACAGACAAATCTGTCAAATGAGTGAAAATGAGATGTGTTAGTAACTTTGTCTTTGGAAGTGGCAGTGCTTGCAGGGCTAAAGATCACCTAAGAAAGAATGCAGGGGAATCACTCTGATACCTATCTGAAAATCCAGCTTCAGGAGAGTTTCATTTTTCTTGGCCTCTTTTGTAACCTTCTGCAAAGTTAATAGAAAAAAACAGTCTGCCAGGTTCTCCCAGATGAATCCCTCCCTGAAATAAACTGAGCATTGTCTCTACATGGAGCAGAACAAAGTCTGTACTGTTGTGAGATGTATTTCAGTAAGGTTGTGACACGTCTCTAAAGGAAAAGTAGTAAAGGATGTATCCCATCATACTAGAGGAACAGAAATGGCTATACGTGTTCACACAATTAAATCTCGCCCTTCTGCTTGTCAAAGTGCAGGGCACCTTAGATCATTTTATTTCTACTCCATGAAACATAGACAATATCCAGAATCACTGTCCAGGGAAGGGCCTAAGTCCTCCTTATTTCAAGCAAGAAATTTCCTTGAGCAGTGCTCATTCCACTGGACCATCTCAAAACATTCATTTAGCTTTGGAAGTATACTGTTCAAGACTTTGTGTTCCTGGAACATTTAAACCTTAACTTCACAGTTTGGTATTTTTCATCTCTGTGCTTCTGGCACAATAGACCAAGCTCGTGATATCCATCTCACTGATGTAAATTTGCAGTAAGGCAGTTGAACTCACTGGAAATACATTCCTGTAGCAAAATTAAGTATCTTATCAGCATCTTACTTACGTGGAGTGCTGAGTGGTTGGAGAAACTTTTTCAGCTAGTTATTAAAAGCAACCTACAGCCAAATGTTTAAAGCAGATCTTCGTGTTGTGGTTCCTGTCAGTTGATACAGTCTCTCATTTGGGTGGCATTAGACTAAACAATGAAGGAACTTTGGTGGGAAAAGGAAAAAAGTAATCCTATTCCTCGAACTATGAGCTGATGTTTTCACATTTAAAAAGCAAAGCATAGTACAGAAGGGAGGCAGGAGCTAGCCTCCAGTCTCTGTCAATCTGAAACATTCCATAGAATAATGATACGAAATAGGATGGAAGATGATGGAAAGAAAACCTTTCAAATACGTGATGAATGGAAAGATAAATAAATAAACAAAACAAAGCAGTGTTTCAAACTTTTGAAGTGGGGGAAGGATGTGTGTATCTAATAGCAGATGAACTGTATTTTTAAAGCATTTTGTCAGAAGGTAAGAGCTCTCACCTTGTGGACATAGCATAGACTATCCCCAGGCACATGTTTTTCATATGATGCTGGAGAGGCAGATCACCTATTTTTAAGTATTTCTCCAAACAAACATGCTTACACACGATCACAGACACATTTAATGTTATAAGGAAAATTCTGAATGCCTGCTGGTGTTTGAAAACATAATTTTCTCATTACAGAACACTAAAAGAGAAAATAAACACTAGAAATAACACCCGCACCAGAACCTTATTGAGTACTGGTAGCACTCTGACAGTACAGTGTTGTCAAAAAAAAGGGAGATGAACAAAGATCTTAAGATTCGCAAGAGCACTGTGTGTTGTACAAACTGAATTCAATATTCCCCCTGAAGTAACAGAAAACATTTTTTTTAACTCTGCACATTGTAGGAGAAAAGTTAATTCAGTCTTCTATCACCATGTGAAAGTGCTGAATGGAAACTGCAGCACACTGATGATTTGGGTTTGTGCAGTTGCATTTTAGGCTGCTTATGTCATACATACATATATACATATAATATATACATACATACATACATATATACATATAATATATAGTATAAAACATATCACGTATCATATGTACATATACATGGATTGTTCAGTTCATTGAGATACTGGATCATGGATTCAGCTATCCAATAGAGAAGATCACAAGCTCAGATGATGACGGACTTTTTTTTGCTAGTTGGCAACCATAGAAAATATGAATTTTTTTCCTCATATCTACTGGGTGTTGTCAATTGAAATCCCTTGGTTATTGAAGTAGTTAGGGCTCAGTGGTGCCTCGTGTTGCACGGCTACAGGTAGAGCTAAATTTCTTAAGCCACAGAGGAGTCAGTCCCAATTATTCATGTGAAAAGAGCTGCTTTTTCATCTGAAATAGGGAAGCAGCCCACGTTTTGTGTGCATTGCTATGCATAGGGATGGCATTTATTTGAGCTTGGTTCAATGGTGTTCAGCCTCTCGTGTATTATTCACAACTGTCTGACTGCAGAGTGGGACAAAGACTGATCTTCTGCAGATACTGAATTCCCAAATCTCCCTATGGTACATGTCTGAATGACAGCAAGTTGAGGTTAGTGCAGTGAGGATGGCTCTGATAAGACTTCAGTAGTTTTCAAGGGAACCCTTAAAACAATTTGCAAAACCAACCAAAAGAAGGCGGCGTTTCCTAACTGAAAATGCTGCAGATGGAGAAGACATTTCCCATCTGCTTCTGTGTGCCCTTGGCTGCTTCATTTCACTTTGTTCTATCTTTCATCTGAATTCACAGAATGCCTTGGATTGGAAGGGACCTTAAGTATCATTTAGATTTTTAATGTATCAGTGATTCTTCAAAACACACCATTCTTTCTCACATGCTAGGAACTTCTGATACTGATTGAGCCTATAGATAACACTACTTTTGAAAATAATATTGATAATAACAATTCTGACCATAAGAGTATTGAGTAAGTTGGCGTATGAATTAAGTTTTTGCATTTGTGCTTACTTGTGGTAGATTTAATAGAGAAATAAATAAAATAGCAGAAGTGAATAAGAGGTAGATTAATGCCTGGCTTGACTTTACTCCTGAGTTCCTCTTGGTTTATCAGAAAAGAAATATGGCAGTATGTAGAACACAGTGGTCAATAAGAAGAGCTCCAGTGGTTAAAGTAGAGGGAATTTACTTTTCGACAGCTACGGCATGCAGTGGTGTCAGAGCTGTGCCAGCAATGGAAAAATTCATGCAATTAAAATTTTCCCCAGGCATCCCAGAATGTCACTTGTGATTTCCACTGAAGATTACCCATCAGTTAATGGAGATTTGCTTTTTAATAGGCCTGTATTGCACCTGCCATATTCTGGCTCCCCAGTCTCTGAAGCATTGGCAAAAGAGTGAAGATAGATATCTGGAGGGATTTAATCTTAATACATTACAGGAAGGGCATGCAAAGCAACAATTAATGTTTAAAAGACAAAAATTATGCGGACTAGAACAAACTGATGAGGAAGAGGCAATGGGACCTGGGGAGTAACTAATGAACAAGATTAATTAGCCACAGCAGAAAGATCTGAAGCTCCAGTGAACTCAGAGGAAAGCTTTAATTCTGTTGACTTTTGTGGGTCCTGGGAACAGCCCAAGGAGGCCAGAAGTAGAAAATCTAGCAGAAAGGCTACATTTACTGTTTTTTGTTTTGTTTTGTTTTTTTAAATGACAAAGTAATGTGTGTTGAGGGGAAACTTTAAACAGCTGGACGAGGTAACTGGAGGGCAGTGCAATGCAGGAGGCTGACAAGCACATAGCATGGTAACACTGGCTAACAGCAGGACTCAATGCACTCATCATCCGCTATCAAACTACTTGGTTTTGTTGCTCGCAGTGGTGCTGCTCTTGTTTGTTTGCTTTTAGGGGGTGAAAGAAAGAAAATAAACTGAGAAGCAAAGGATGGTTTTGTCTAGAATCACAGAATCACAGAATCTCAGAATCACAGAATGGCCTGGGTTGGAAGGGACCTCAAGGATCATGAACCTCCAACCCCCCTGCCACAGGCAGGGCCACCAACCTCCACATTTAATGCTAGGCTTGCAAAGATGTGAAGAATGTGACTATCACCAGGCCTGGTGTGCTGCAGAGTGTACAAATGTCCAGTGAGAGGGTTTTTTTGCTTTGGAAGGCTTAAATTGAGCAAAAGAAACCAAAGGTGATAAAGAAACAAGGACAGAGAAATGAGGACATGCCAAACTGCTGGAGCTCAGAAGAAGACTTCCAGGAATATGGGTCGTAGTGTTGGTACTCATCAGACAGCTAAACACCACACAGACAATTGCTCACCCCCAGTTCCCAATGGAGGAGAGAATTAAAAAAGAAAAAGTAAATCTCATGGCCTGGGATAATGACAACATATTATAACAGAAAAAGAAGGGAGAATAATAATAGCAATTTTAAAGTTATATGCAAAACAAGTTCCAACTGAAGAAACTCCATGATTTTATGATTCCACGGGCCACTGATGCCCAGCCTAGCCTCAAACAGTGGCAGCTCCCCCAGCCAACAACTCACAGTTTTGTAGGATTTTTTAATGGTTTTATGATTCTATACAGTATGGAATATCACTTTGTGGTGTGTTATCAACATTTTTCTTCTAAAGCCAAAACACATCACCATGCCAGGCGCTATGAGGAAAAGTAGGTCTATCTCAGGTGAATGTCACTGTTCCAGGTGAAGAATGCTGCAGGTCACCATTTACCATATCAGAAAGAGCATAATGCAACTGAATTCACATTCACAGGTGCCAGCTGATGTTGTTTTTCTACACGATCAACTCATGAAAACACAGTTTGGTACTTTGATATCTGATAGCAGCAAGGAAGAATGAGAGTAAAGGTGACATTAAGGACCAGAGAGAGAACTGAACATTTATCCAGTTGGACAAAAAGCCTGTACATTTTAGTAAGCAGAGTGGAAACCAATAGCAGAGCCAAATGAAAGAAAGGTGCAGCTAGCCATCTTATTCAGGCAAAGGAGAAGGAAAGGAAGGAAATGAGGGTGGAGGAGGAAAAACTAAGAGGATTAAGACTGGGATAGGAAAAGTTAGGTAGGGCCACACCCAATAATCTAATATTTCCTGAGTAAATAACACAGCTTTCAAAGACAATTTTCGAAACTGATTGCACTCATAGTTTCTTACATCTTGTCACCTAGGAAGCGAGAGTCACTGCAATTTCCTAATAAGCAAACTATTAGTAGTAGCATTTGTTCCATCAGTGTGGGCAGGCACTAATATATTGCTACTGTCTCATAGATGGACAAATGGAGGCTGAGAGCAATATTCTGTCTGCAGTCCAAAGCAAGCTAGTATTTCACAATAAAATGCCCTGGAAGCTGGAAAATGTTTCCACTGTTAATTATTACCTATTACATATAGGATGACTGGTAACTACTAAAGCTATAATTAAACAGAGATATTATGATAGCAAAATACTAGTTTTCTTCTATCAAATGACACTGTGTATAATATGCTTGTTCTTGCTCCTCAACTCCAGCTGAACATAGCTTTCCTGTCCAGAGTAATCTAAACAAAACAACTGTAGTTAAATCTTGCCTCTCTCATTGGATTCCATAAGCACAGTTTTCTTGTAGAACTTGGGTAAAGCTCATTACTATATCCAGTTTCTTCCTCCTCCATTCAATTGACTGTGTTTTAATTATGTTTGACTGCTAGATTTTTGGCCCCTCTTGGCTTAAAATCTTTTCATTTTGTCTCCTGTGGCCTTGCAACTGCTCTGGCAGTTCCAGCGCTCAGCGTTTGGCAGAGCTGTGCCCCTGTGAGACAAAAACACAACACACGACAACCTGAGGAATCAGGAGCTGTGCCTTTCTTCAAAGGCTCAACTTCCTCTCCATTTTTCTGGTGGCCTCCTTCACAGATCTCAGTACTTGAGACAGTTATTTTCCTTTTTATCGTAAAGTGTCAAACTCATTTGGATTTCTTAAGATAAAAGACCAATTGAACTTCTAGCTTGGAAGTTTGTCAGAACCTTCTAAGGCCTTATGACAGTCTTGTTCATATGCTCAAATTACCTATTGTTCTCTGCCTGCTTCCTAACAGTAGGATTCTCCTTGCTCAGACTGCTACATAACTCTGAGAACGTGTTTTATGGATGACAGTGTGTATGTGTTCCTTGTGGTAGTGTGCTGGGAAGGCCGATGGAATGCATGTCTTTGCAACTCCCAGATGACATGGCTCCAGAGAGTTACGCCATGCAAATAGAAACATCAGTGCAAATACTAGTCTCTAATGTCTATCTACTTTTAATAAAACTGAGGGAATCCAGGAATTCTTTAAGTGGCAAAGCGTCTCTGCGATTGCCTGCAAATTTCACATGATCTTACTCTCTTTTACACTAATTCTGTAGGTTGTATTTATCCTTTATTCTTCCTCTTCCGTGATGTCTACTCTGCCAGACTGTAACTGTTCACTAAGTCCTTAGCTTGGAGAAAAGAAGGCTCCGGAGAGACCTAATTGTGGCATTGCAGTACTTGAAGGGAGTGTATAAACAGGAGGGGGGAAGGCTATTTACATGGGTTGATGGTGATAGGACAAGGGGGAATGGTTTTAAACTAAG
Source organism: Perdix hodgsoniae (assembly GCA_035772895.1). Taxonomy (NCBI): domain Eukaryota; kingdom Metazoa; phylum Chordata; class Aves; order Galliformes; family Phasianidae; genus Perdix; species Perdix hodgsoniae. Next base: position 36,193 of record JAPSGF010000131.1, read on the forward strand.
ATAGGGGAGCTTTAGGTTGGATATTAGGAGGAAGCTTTTCACTCAGAGGGTGGTGAGGCACTGTTCACAGGTTGCCCAAGGAGGCTGTGGGTGCCCCATCCCTGCAGGCATTCAAGGCCAGGCTGGATGTGGCTCTGGGCAGCCTGGGCTGCTGGTTGGGGACCCCTGCACACAGCAGGGGGTTGGAACTGGATGAGCACTGTGGGCCTTTGCAACCCAGACCATTCTATGATTCTGTGTGTCTGATCCTTGATTTATGTGCATAACAAAGTTATTTAGCAAAGACATTTAAAATAGCAGTGTTCAGACAGTAGTGGTATAAGCAGAAATATTTGAAATTTTATCTTTGCAGCGCTACTCTGTGTTGTAGTGTCTGTGATGTATTACTGTTCCTTCTGCATTATAACGTTTATCTATTATAGTGGCAAAATTTAATAAGAGCATGTACATTAACATTATGGCATAATTTCCTTGCTGCCAGACAAGGAGATATTTTGAATGTTAAACTGTGTTTGATATGTTAATATACGATGTGAGTACCAAATGGGGCTCTATTAACATCACTTACTTAAACATTTTCCAGTTTTCCTGTTAAGTTAGAGTGAAAAAAAGGTTTAAATTGACCAAAAAAAAAATAAATTGATTTACTTGCATATACTTGCATTTGATATACTGGCATAGAAGCACACTTGTTATGGTTAGAAGATATCTAGGAGAAAATCAAGCAGGCAGCAGAACACATTTTGTTAATGGTGTAAGGACCAGTGGTAATGAGCTCATGCACAGTAGCACTCCACTCAACAGAAAAAAAAAAAAAAAAGAAAGAAAAAAAATTTGTTCTCCTGCACTTACTCAGCTGTCAGAGTAATCATTTTGAAATACGTGTAGATGGGCTCTGTGAGGCAACCACTCCATCTCACCTCCTGGATTTATATTTCCAAGATATTTGCATACCTCCCTTTTATGTAACATGTGCAACGTGCTGTCTAGAGGCACTGCAAAAGATTTAGGAAAGATCGGGGAGAACCACTGCTGTTGAATGGATGAATAGCCCTAGAGGCAAATTCCACCTCTTCTGAGTCACCTTCATTTTAACTAAGGGCAAATTGCTTCTTTTTCATCTAGGTGTATCTCCTTTGTTTCTATATCACTTGCAAACTGTTTTGTAAACAAAACTCTTGTTTTAGATTGGTAAAATCCAGACACGAGGAATTTATGAGTCTCTCCTCCACTAGAGGGTTTAAGGTAATGCCAACATGCCAGTAATAATAATACTAATTAAAAAAAAAAAAAAAAAACCACATACATATATAGGTGGAAATACAACTGTTTACATGAGCATGGAAAATCACAGCTTTTTTTACAGAATTAGATTAATGCAGATTCCTAATTCTTTATAAATCTACAAGATAACCAATAATGGCAGTGGTATCTACTCTGTAAACCAAAGGAGTAGAAGTACTGTACAGTGGGGCACTACTGTAGAAATAGAAAACCTTTAAATAAGTCTTTGCTAAGCCTCAATACTAGGTAAATTTCAGTGGTGGCAGCTGTTTGCAGTCTCCATCTTTTTAATTACTTCTTGCATATGCAATGACTAAAATAAATAAATATGGTTAAGTTCTAGCACAGTTTTGATTTGGTCTGCCCTCAGAAACATTCAGGTCTGGGATCTGAGCATTTGAATAATCCTGATAGTAAAATACAGGAAATTAGTGATTTGACTTTGTTCAGATTAACATTTCAACTAGATTTTTTTATAATTTTCCTATGTTGCAACTACTGGTGAAGTCAGAAGCAGAGCATAGGATGATTTTTAAAAATCAAGAAGGCAGGTGAATCTGCCTTCCATCCGCAGTCACTGAGATCATCATTTCCCTCTTTGCTCTGGGAATTATATGGAGATATACCAAAAAACATTCAGCAAAACTGAAGACTATTCATGTCTTAGTTAGAGTAATAACATTCCCCACTCTATCTGCTGGTGTCACTCAGTCTCCTTACCAAGAACAGTCAGAGAGCTTTTCTTCTTGTTGTCTGAAGATCCCTTCCTGTTTTAGCTGCAATATTAGGAACCACTCTTCAACTACATGCCAGAGGACTTAATGACAGCATCAGAAGCTAACTGCCCTTTAGAAATAGGTTAGATATTTTCAGAGTCAGGATGTCAGAGTCTTCAGCTATTCTGTCTTGGGAAATAATGCAAATACACAGGACTTCAAATAGTTTCTCCCTGTAGGTTGCAAATGATTTATCAATGTGGAGGGTTCATTCTGCAAAACAGGTAGGATCAGGAATGTTAGTTCAGTAAATTAAGGTGATGGGGCATAGGAAGGGTGTCTGAATTTTAACTAGTGTTCCCCAAAGGTCTTTACTGGGACCAACACTGTTTAGTATCTTTGAGAATGACATAGACAGTGGGATTGAGTAAGTTTGGGATGAAAACAATAGAAAAATAGGAAATAGAATCAAAGAATCATAGATTATATGAGATGACTCATAGATTCTAAACTAGATGTTCTTTAGATCATCTTCCAATGGCTTTCAACCCAAGCCATCTTATCATTCTATTGCTCCCACAAAAAAATGCTAATTTTTTTTTTTTTCCTGTTTTCTAGACATTAAGTTTGGATTATAAATACCTTGGGTTCATTTCCAAGATGTTCTGTGACTTGACAGTGATGATCACTTGCCACCCCAATTTGTGAAGGAGAGAGAGAGGCTACTTGAAGATGATTTATGATACTCTGATTCTATGATTAAAAAAAAAACAAAACAAAAAAACAACAACACACAAAAAAAAAAACACACAAAAAATTAGTCACTGGAAAAAGAAGAGGAGATTTAAGCAGGTGTACTCAAATTCATGTATGTCTAAGTGACAAGTCAGAGAATTACTAATGTCTTAACAGTAGTCTCAGTAGACAAAAGCTGAGCCTTCTAAAAATATATAATTTAAATGTTTCTGGTCAGCCTTCACTGTGAGCTGATGTGTTCAAGCATTTGGTGATAACTATAAGAATGTGTTAACTACTGCAAACAGTGCTTTCAAGCTGATGGAGAGTTAGATCACTTGGTTTGTTATCACTGCAGCAGAGATGGCACAAATTGCATGAAAGAAAATGGTATCAGATGTAAATGAAGATGGGAAATAAACAAAATGGATAACTTCAACAGAAAAATATTCAGAGTAATCGATAAATTACTGCAGCAATGGACAAGAAAGAAAATTTTGATAATCTAAGAGAGCATCTGTACTAAATCTTTTTCAATACAAGTACTGCCAAAATCAAGCCTTGAATAAGAAAGGTAAAATGCTTTTGATTAACTATTGGATATTAGGTCTCCCTGATTTATTTTACTTTTGCATCCAGAATATGTAGTGAATTATATTGATTTCAGCAAAGTACTTTATATAAAGTCACATTCTGAAATTATTGGTTAGGATGAAGACAATAGAGAGTATTACAATCATTCTGAGGTAGATATAAAAACAACTAAGAAAAGTTTTTTATGGCTGAGCTGTAAAAAGTTATTTTCAAGAGAATCTTAGGATTTATTTTGCTATTTTCATTAATGGAATAAATGAATAAATAAATTCAAAATCAAATAAATAAAAGAGTAAGGGCATGCAGAAGTACTGTAACTAATTCTATGACTGATTAATTTAGGGGGATTGTCTGATAATAAATTTTTCTAGGACAGCAGATCCCAAGACTGTCTCTTCCCGTGCTGTGTTGCTAAATTTAAATCTTCATTGAGAGGCAGCAACCAATTCACAGTACTATTGACTCACAGAAGACTAAGATTGGAAGGGAGCTTCATATTTCATTTGATTGAATTCCTGTTCATGCTGGGACAACCAGAGCAGGTTGCTCAGGACCATGTCTGGATGGCTTTAGAAGATCTCCAAGGAAGACGACTCCACAGCTCAACAGTCTCTCTGCAAAGTCTATCCCACTGTTTTGCCACCCTCACAGCACAGAAGTGCTTCTTGGTATTTTGGTGGTTTATGTTCATTGCCTCTTGTCCACTGGGCATTGGGTAACATAGATGAGAGCCTGGATCCAACTTCTCACCATTCCTTCAGGCATTTCTATACAATGACAAGATTCCTTCTGAATCTTCTTTTCTCCAGACTGAACAGTCTCAGCTCTTTCAGTCTTTCCTCATAGAGAGTCCTTTGAGCATCTCAGTGGCATTTTGTTGATCTCTTCATAGTATTCCAATGTCTACCTTGTACTGGGAGGCCCAGAACTGGACACAATCCTCCAGATGCGGCTTTACCAGTGCTGAGTAGAGCGGAGGGATCTTACCGTGACCTCCTGTCAACACTTTGCCTAACACGGCCAAAAATACCAATAACCTTTTCAGTGGCAAGGGCACACTACTGACACGTGTTCAACCTGGTGCCAGACAGGACTCCTAGACCCTTCTCTGCAAAGCTGTTTCCCATTTGGGAACCCCACCGTGAACTGATGCCTGGGATTGTTCCCCACCAGGTGCAGGATTTGAATTGCTTTATTTGTGTCTCAGACATTGACTGCGTATTTCCAGAGCCAAGCAGTGATGGAGTGAGGGAAGTGTACCAAGAAGGCATGGGTGCATACAGTCCAACTGTGGCTACTGTTGGCCCTTCCATGCAGATGGTGGAAGATGACCTAGTAGTCTCATGATTCCCATGGAATCTAGCTTGGTGAGTGTGGACTTGCAGATAACATTTCCAAAAGTCAAAATTAATGTTTATGGGCACTTAGAGAAGGTAAGGGGATTTTTTGCTGTTTTTGTTGGTTTGTTTGTTTCCTTCTTTTCATTTTCACCAGCTTCATCTGAACATGTTCTTATTGCTATGACAAATGCACCATCCTTATGTCTCAGTTCTAGTATGATATTCAAAGGAAACACAAATTCAGAAGTCCTGCTCCATGAAAGCACATGTATTTTTATGAGCTTGTCCTATATTTATCAGTGTAGTAAAACAGCAATAAGCTGCCTACCTGACTCCACTGGGATATATTTTTTCTTTTATAAACATGCCAGGTGATTTTTTAAAGAGTTTTCACATCAGGTTCACCTGACAGAACATTGCTGGAATAATTTGTGATTTGTTTCTTTTTATATGTTCATTTTAGCAGCCTGACAACAGAAAACCACTAATAAATAGTTAATAATAAATTAATTATACAGTTAATCCTTTCTGTTATTTATAAAAACATTTTTCCCTCTATATTTCAACTCACTCTTTAGCTTTATCATTCTCTGTTTAGTTACAACTTAGCAACAAAGTGGGGAAAAAAAGAAAAAAAAGGTTTGGGTTTTTTTTAAGATGTAGTATTAGTAGCCTGTTTTCTCTCACAGGGACAACAAACATCTGGCTTCAAATATAATGGCAGTAACAATTATTTGCATCATAGCCCATGCTAGCATGATAGCTGAAAGCAGCTGTTATTATCTCTCAATCTCCTAAGCTGTCTTTGTTGAGACAGCGGCTGAAATACTTTGCTACCCATCTCTGATAATAAGCTATATGAAATGCAGGTGACCCAGCACTTAAGAAAATTGGTTGCAAGGTTATCATTTGAATTTATTCAACATAAGTAAATGAATCAGTCTGGATCAATCTAAATAAATAATTAAAAGCAAATATTTAAGTACTGCTTCTCCAAAGAGAAATGCAAATTCATAATAAATTCTCTTAGCAGACCATCAGCTGCTCAGAGGCTTTGCCTGTATAGTGAAATTGTTACCTCAGAAGAACAGAGGTAATAATGAGTCAAGTTGTTCTTACTCATTATCATGAGAAGGATCCACAGGGTGAACAGCTCAGATATGCACAGTTTATTCAAGTCACGGCTCTGCTGCTTTTATGAATATGATCAAACACAAGATGCCTGCTTGACGCTAGTTACAGGAGTGCTACTTCCCCAGGCAGAGGATGCAGCTGCAGGAAGGAGCTGCTACCAAACAGCCTGGTAGCCTGCTCAAATGTCAGCATCCTTTTGGCTGTCACTGAGGCCTCTGAGCAGCTTTCATCCCATGTCAGCCTACACTTGGGGCTCAATACTGCATAGAGTTATGCTTATTTTCTTCACAGCTGTGCAGTGTTCCTTCTGCAACGTCTGTGAAAAGGCAAGGAAGTCAAACAGATTAGGAAACACGGAAAAGTTTGATTTACAGACTCGTTTTAGTACTGCCTTTGGGATGGCACTGATCTTAACTAACTTAACCTGCCCGAGAGACAAAGCATCACCTTAATTTTTTTGAATAGGAAAGATTTATAATATATACAAGGTACGTATTAATCTGTAGGCAATAATATATTTGTCTAGAAAAGGCCTGCAGGCAGGAAATGGCAGTGAAAAAATTCCAGGTGGGAGAAACAACTGCTTTCATACTGCCTCCTAACCCTCCCCTTGTCTTTCCCCAGAATTCCAGTCCTGGTACAGCACTCCATCAGTCAGCTACCAAATCAAACATAGAATGAAATTTTTGTCAGATCTACCATCAAATAGATACTGCCATCATTTTTTAGGCTGCTGCTGAATGCCCCTCCTTTATAAGGACACACAAGGCCATTTCATTAAGGTGGCAATCACATGCCTACATGAATTGGTGCCTGTGTGTGCCTGTGTGTGAGAGTATTGTCTCTGAGTGGTATTTCTTTGAACAAAAATAACTTGAACTGGCTGACAGGGGTTATTTTGCTTTATAAAAGCAGCAATTTGGCATTGACAAAATTACATTCCCCTGTGTTGTTATAAAAAAAATAATTGCACCATCACTACCAAAGCTTTTACATTGTCAGCTGTTGCAACACCAGTGTACATATCCAAAGCAAGCATTCTGTCACAGGTTTTGTTATATATATCCATGCTTGGCTATATATCAGCTATATTTCTCAGTACTCCCTTAATTTCCAATACAGATTTATTTCTGCCCCCTTTGAACTGTCATTTGCTCCCTTTTATTACTGTGAAATATTTGCACCAGTGTAGGTGAATCATAAAACACAGGTCAAAGAACAGTACCCTGTGTTCAAAACATGCAAACCCAGCTCCAGCTCCTCCCTTTTCTCATCTTTTTTTTTTTTTTTTTTTTTTTTTTAACTTGTGGGTTGACAATGTCTTATTTTCCTTTCTCTGGCACTTTCTGTTATGTGGTGTTTCTCATATTTAGATCCTGGCAGGCTGAGAAATATGATCTTGGTTCTAGCAACAGACTGCAGTGTCTTGGCACCATTGCCTAAACAGATGCAAATGCATTGAAAGTGCTCATTATCTGAGAAAACCTTAGCTCTTCAAAAGCAAACAAACCTACCCCCTCCCCCCTCTTTTTTCTACTTTTTTTTTTTCTTTCCTTCTTGCCATTGCATTGTACTTCCATTTAAAAACAAGGCAAGAATAATATGTTGGAAACACCTTCAATACTTTACAGAAGTACATGTTCTCAGTCCTTGCTTCCTCAATTAAACGTCACATAATAAGGCTTACACAATCCCCAAATGCTTTTCCCTGCAAGCCCAAACGATGCATCTTTTGCCTCTGAGCAAGGAGCCCCCTCAATCTATGAGTAAACTGAGTCACACCACGATGGGTCCTCCAGCCTCAGGACCAATGTCCTCCCAGCATAACCAGGGCAAGAACGCATGTCTCTGACTGGGTTAATGGGTTCTTCTCCCCAACCTGGTGCCCTGATGCTCTCTAGTGAGTGTGGAGAACAGCCCTTTATCATAGAACCAAACAATGGTTGAAAACAACCAGCGACTGGGGATTTTTTGGTGTGTTGTCCTGAAATCATTACTGAAGATATTTTTCATAACCAGTATTCTTCATTTCAGACTTATGGTGAACTCAGTTTGAAAGAGAAAGGCTGAAAATGTTCTCATTCACCAACAGGAATATAAATAATAGCAAGTCCATCCAGGGAAAGGACCGACAGTACAAGAGATGACTGATGCTGTTTTCATAGCCCTGTGCTATACTACTTTGAGAAACATACCCAGCCATGAACCAAAGAACAGACAGGATGAGCAGAAAGCTTAGCACAGTAAAACAAAGCTCTTGTAGGTGCTATTTTAACAGTATAATGGGAAAAGGAAAATGGAAGAAATCTTTTTTGCTAAAATATTCTCTTAATATCTGAGGCATGATTAAAATCTTAAAATCTTTTAATCTACTGTGATTGTTGAAGTACAAACTGAGACAAAAGAGTGCTAATCAAGTGAGGGAGATTCAAGCCTAGAAGTAGGAGCACACACTCAAAATCCTGTGTGCTGCCAACTTTTGTCATAAATGCCAATACAATTTAAGTCACGTCAGTGTGTCAGAGGAACTTCAAAGAATCAGGACATACGATGCATGCCTTATTTTCTTATTTTGTTCTCCATCTCATTTGATCAAAGAGGAAAAGGAAACAACAGCTTTAGACTAAAAATAGCAAAAGAAAGGTCTTTTGGATTAACACTTCTGGTATTTACTCAGATGTTTTATTTCAAACAATCTGACACACGAGATGAACTCAACAAAAAAATGAAGATCAATGTGACCGTTGTACACCTGGATCCCAAAAGATTTCGATCTAAGGATATGAGCTTTTTGCATGGATGGATGTAAGTGTTTCTTTGAAGGATAAAAGCTGACAGCTGCTTATGATAAGGCAGAAGGCTCTTTCCTCCAAACTTACCAGGACATCTCTCTGAGTTAAATAATTTTTCTTCAGGCTTAAGGGTAGATTTATAGGCACCAGATGCAGAAAACACTAAGCTACCATTTTTTCCTTGCAGGAGTTCCCACAAAGATAAACAGTCAAGATAAAACAGGACTGCAGCACAAGCAAATGGCATGCTGGTGAAGCATGGCATAATTTTTAAAATGGAACATGTCCAGGCACATGCAGAGGCTCATTCATAGAAATTACACTGCACATTCTGTTGTTTGCATAAGCGTGACTTAACAAATATGTGAACACAGGTCTGACAGATCTTCTGAGAGAACTTTAAAGCCAGTAATGGACAGGGAGATCCTGCCCTGGTAGTCTGCCGCCTTGATAGCTTTCCAAAGCTGCTGGAGAAGTGTCTAACCATACTTGTTTTTTAATGAAACTGATCTTTTCTGTTTGGGAAGCCAAATATGCTCTAGGTGCTCAAGTTGAGGGTGAGCTGAAAGGTGCCTACAGGATCAAGAGACCATATGTAGAACTGTGAAGAGCCAAAGAAAGAGAAAAGGAAAGATCAAAATCAGAGGAATAGGCTGGACAGAATTCCTGAATGTCCGATAGATAGATAGATAGATAGATAGATAGATAGATAGATAGATAAAGATCTGCAAAGCCTTCCATGCAATGTGTAATGTAAGTAAACAAATAAATAAATCTCAACCTATAACACTGTCAAAGACAGGGAAAGCAAATTCATCCTTCTCTTCTGAAGCATATTTGGTGGTGACAATGCAAAAGCTACTTATGTACCACAAACTCTACTTTGTATTATTTAATCCTATTATATTCTCTCTTCAACAAATCTTCCAAACATAGGTGATTTTTAAAAATAAATTTCCTTAACAAAAATAATAGGAAAGAAATACGATTCAATTAAATTTAAACTAACAAACAAACAAAGCAAACGTACACAGAAAAGTGTTTGAATGTTTACAAATTCCATCAAATAAGAAACAGTTTTCATCACTTAAGGGAGTTACCAACTTTGTCTTGAGCTCCCTTTGCCCACTTGAGAACTTGCTTTCAAGAAGATTCATAAAGTGCTTTTGGAGTGTTTGCAATAAAAGTCCAAACAATAGGCAAACAAAAAATATTGTCTACAATTGTAAGGGGGTTTCTTGGAGAAAAAAAAAAAAAATCACTTCTGAAAACCATTCAGTAACATTGGCTGCTAAAACGGTAACTCTTTGAGAAATGTCCACAACAAATTTCAGTAGGATTTGATATTCGGTGTCAGTTTTGAAACAAGTACAATAGTTTCTTGGAGACTTCAAAGCTTTAACGCACCTCTTTTTGTTTATATCTCACCCAGAATCTATCAGTCCTATATACACACTCCTATTGGTTAGAGGAAAGGGTATATCTACCCTACCTGGAATGAAAGAAACATCAACTATAGCTAAAGGAATATGACTCTTGTTTTGCTGATCTTAACATCATAATCACGAAGGAGAATGGAACAAACCTAGTAGTAGAAACAGCTTAAGGGATGCCATGCAATTGTTCTTGGAGGTGAACTTTATTTATTGTCATCTGATTGGTGCAGGAGGGCAGTGCAATTGGTTCCCTATTATGGTCTTCTAGATTCCAGATCTATCATTCCTAAAAATAAGGTGCCAGTTTTTAGGGCTGGATGGGATCTCTAATAATTGCACTCTGGGGATCTGTAATTGCTACAGTGACTTGCTGAGATCCATATGTGAAAACTTCCTTGCTAGCTTTTTTTATTACTTTTTAAATGCAGGTTATTCCTTCTTTATCTTTCACTATATCCTAATTATCATGTGCCATTTCCATCTGCCAAAATGGCTCCAGCTGTTTGATTTCACACTGCAACCAGAGCCATGCCTATGAGATAAATTAATTGCTTGCCCTTTACAGATTCAAAAAGACTTCTCTCCCCCAATCTCTGGTTTTGTTCTCAGATATTAACCCTCCTGAAGAAAATATAACCTCCACCACTAAGGTGGAATACAAATGAGCAATTAGACAAAGCCATATACTTTTAGAACGGGTTTTCTACCATCTGATTCTCTAATGGGGTTTTGACTTGATGATACATACGTCTTTACTCTGTATGGAGCAGAATTTTAAACTGAGTTGTAACAACTGGGAACAATATAAGAGCTTTCTCAGAAAGTAAAGGACAGAAAAAAACTACATGCCACTACTTGAAAGAACATTAATGTCTTTCAGAAAAAGAAAGGTTATTCAATGCCAGAAGAATTGACACAGTACTTGGGCCAGCCCAAATGCTTATTCCACTGGTGACATAACCTATGCTGTAAACTAATTTATGAACAGTTTTTTTAAGCTGGAAAATTTGTCCAATTGCTTTTGCAGCTGGCACCAGCGAACGGTCTCTTAGTTGAGAAACTGCCTGGGAAATGTTGGATAAATCCAGGTAACTGTTGGATTTGATTTCCATTTTGCTCATATTTCAGATAAAAACACATTTGAATGTATTTTGACATTCTGATGCTTTCTGAGTTATCATAGACACCACTAAGAAAAAAATCTCCATGCATCTCCTGCAGCCATTACAAATCATGTTCTCACTGCCTCCTGCAATCCTGTCATTGTCAAGAAGTCTGTCATTGTCTCAGAAGCTAAGACTCCAACATTTTCACTCTAATTATCACTGTTAAGCATGCCTATGTGCAGTGCAAAGCATGATGTAAAATTAAAAACTAAGATTACATTTGAGAACAAAGCTGTGTTACACGTGCAATATCTGAATAGAGACCTCAGGCAGTATTTCACACCTGAAAAGTGCTATTGCGGTGGATTCAGCACTAATAATGAAATGTCATTAGTACCCATACAGAATATCAATACTTTAAAAGTGAAATACGTTGTCTGTTGCCAAAGCAGCTGAATTTGTACTGGAACAATCCATGGAGAAAGCAGTGTCAGGGTGTTACAGCTCTTCACACCTCTGGCAAGCTGAACTCATGCCAAAGAAATTCTGTCTTGCAGCTGCCAGCTGAGAAAAAGGGAATTGCTGCAGTTTTTGAAGAGCTACCATGACTAAAATGCATATTGAATAGCCAACACATAGAAGAAAGGGAAAAAGATGAATCTGTGATCAACAGTAGTGTTTTCTTATTCACATCTCATCCAAAGGCTACTGAAGGTGATAGGTTTTGCCCCCTTCATAACCCAGGTATGTAAGTCATAATTGGCTGGAATTATTTGTGTTTGCATCAGGCTTTAAAGCGTGTTAGTGGAAACTATTAAATCTCTGATGCTGTCTTTCCCTTCCTTTATATGCCCACCTGGGAAATATGGAGGATGTAAAACTCTGCTAAGATCAACTTTCTTTGGCAGAAATATTTTTATTATCCCTCTATTTCTTAATACCCAGCACAAATGTTGAGGAAAACTAGGTTCCACATAAAGAAACTAATTTGCCTCCTCATCGTTATATTCACAGGGATTACATTTCAGCATTCAAGAGAGAAGGAAGGGAATATTAAAATCTTTAGATAACTGTCGACAATTATGTGAGTCTGGAAATATTGCCTATAAAGGGAGGAGGTCTCTCATGCTGCAGTGTTTGTGACTGCCTGAACAGCAATAGGAAGGTCTAATGCCTGAGTCTGCATTCCCTTATCAGTAAGCACATGTTCAAAATTCAGCAGAAAACCACTGTTGCATATTAGATACCACCAGTTTCAATTAAGGACAATTAGCAGTGCCACTGTGCATATGAGTGAGACAGATTATTGTGGCACTGGAGACAAAAGCAATTCAGAACAGGAAATAGAATATGGCTTTAACATCCTTAAGTGTTGTTTATGGCAATTCACAAATGTTTTGTACTGTGCTTATCTGAAATTTATGATGTTCTGGAATAAAAAACAGAAATTTGCCAAAAAGAAAAAAAAAAACAAAAAAGTGAGGGAGAAAAGGACAGCCATACCATCAAGCATAGACAGCAATCTTTCAGTTAATCATGTTATTACAGAAATCTACCTTTCCAGAAAAGAGATGAGGGCTGACTGAAGCTATTGGAGCTAAAACACAGCTGTCGTTCTGCAGCTGAATGGTACACAATGGAGAGCTATAGAAAATGACTTTGATGGTGAATTAAAATATGATGCTATTTAAAAGCATTTTCTTTCAGCAGTGTGAACTTTGAGGTCAGTGTATTTACTGTGGCAAGATCAGATGAGGATTTGGATTTATATCAGGATTAGAAAAATACAAGATTCAAGAGTGGAACTACTTGCTATGTACTCTTACAGGAGGAAGGCTGGTGGCACCAGTAGCAGCACCAGTTAGAATTACAGCTGGAAAACATGTTTTCCCTAGCTCAGGGAAAGCTTTCAACAGAGGTTTGAGTTAGGACCAAGAAAACTGAAAGATCAAGGACCAAGTTTACTTCAGCATGTTGGTGCTTTGAAGACTTTGGGAGAGACTATGTATTACCTGGACCTGAGTCAGACTCAGATGAGGGAAAGGTTCAGAAGGTGAAATTATTATCATATGTTCCTCGAGCAGAAGAAGCTAAAGTCATCATTAGTTCCCAAGGACAGTAACAGCATCAATGGGAAGTGTTAGTCCTCAAAGTCAGAGTCAGTTTGTTTTTTTCCTGAAGAAGTTTACAGGATTAGGAAGAAGGCTGTGTGAGGACAGCTGACTTTTACAATGGCCAAAGGGACATTCCATGCTATGTGACATCATGAGTAAGGAGTTTTGAAGGGGGTGGGAGTTCATCTCTCTTCCACTGTTCAGGGGCAAGCTGGGCATCGGTCAGGGGGGTGAGCAATTGCTTGTGCAATTGAGCAAGTACTTGTTATATACATTTGTATATATATACAGTAATAATTATTTTCCTCTTCTCTGTCTTAGTGATTAGTTTTATCTTAACCCGTGAGTTCTACGCTGTTTTTCACAGAATCACAGAATGGCCTGGGTTGGAAGGGACCTCAAGGATCATGAATCTCCAACCCCCCTGCCACAGGCAGGGCCACCAACCACCCCATTTAATACTTCACCTGGCTGCTGAGAGCCCCATCCAACCTGGCCTTGAACACACCCAGGGATGGACAGGGCATCCACAGCCTCTCTGGGCAGCTGTTACAGTACCTCACCACTCTCTCTGTAAAGAACTTCCCCCTGACATCCAACCTAAATCTCCCCTCCCTCAACTTAAAACCGTTTCCCCTCTTCCTGCTGTTATCTACCCTTTCAAAGAATTGATTCTCCTCCCCTCTGCAGGCTCCCTTTAGGTACTGAAATGCTGCAGTGAGGTCACCCTGCAACCTTTTCTCCAGACTAAACAAGCCCAGCTCCCTCAGCCTGTCTTCATAAGAGAGGTGCTCCCGCCATCTCATCATCTTCATTGCCCTCCTCTGGACCCTCTCCAACAGCTCCCTGTCTTTTTTGTACTGGGGGCTCCACTCCTGGATGCAGTATTCCAGGTGGGGCCTCACAAGAGCAGAGTAGAGAGGGACAACCACCTCCCTGTCCCTGCTGGCCACTCCTCTTCTGAAGGAGCCCAGGATACCATTTGCTTTCCGAACTACAAGAGCACAGTCCTGGCTCATGTTAAGCTTTTCATCCACCAGGACCCCCAGGTCCTTCTCCACAGGGCTGCTCTCAAGGACTGCTCTTCCTGTCTGTATGGGTGCCTGGGATTCCTCTGGTCCAAGTGCAAAACTCTGCACTTTGCTGTGTTGAACCTCATTAGGTTTGCCTAGGCCCACATCTCAAGTCCATCGAGGTCCCTCTGAATCAATCTCTATGTCTAAATCAAACCACTATCTCTGTAATATAAAGGCTTGTAAGGTGCTGCAGCAACAGTATGGTAAGGATTAAATAATATACATTCCCTCACTACTCAGTGCCTCAGAGCATATTTCAAGGCCAGGCTGGATGTGGCTCTGAGCAGCCTGGTCTGGTTGGTGACCCTGCACATAGCAGGGGGTTGAAACTGGATGATTTTTGTGCTCCTTTACAACCCAGGCCATTCTATGATTCTGTGATTCTATATAGTGCCTTAGTGTACTGTGTTAAGAAATCTACTTTGTGTGATATTTATCCTTACTGCTCTTGTTACAAAATCCTGAATTCAATACTCAGACCAAACAAATTCCTACAAATGATGTAATTTATTCAATTTTTATAAATCTGTGTTCTAAAAATACAAATCCTCTTTATAAAGCTAAATGCAAATATACGCATCAGCAGAATCTATTTCCCTTGCACCATAAACTTAACACACAAATTCTTACATAGACTTTGAGTTTTGTAGAGGTGTCACTGGGAGAACTGCAAGTAAAATAATGGTGCTTTACTTTGTGTGGTCACTTGAAAGCAGATCTGAAGCATTCCCAAAAATAGTGCTCTCATCATGTGGCAGACCAGACCCTTCACCCTACCAGATGCAATTTTTACTTCTCTACCTTTTATTCTGCTTTATTCTGGATGTAAAGAAAGCAGTACCAACCAAAATTAACCCCAAACTTTTGCTCACACAATTAACACAGAGATAGAGAGCCTCACAGAGACCCACAGACGGTCACGGGGAGTCTCTCCCACACTGAGAGTCTCGGGCAGGAGATTAGGGAACACAGCCTCTACATCTGACAGCTGAGAGGATTACTTGTCACAACTCTCAGCTGTCTGTGTGGACAAAGACTGGTAATTATTGCAAGACCACAAGGCCTTTCTGACAGCTCACTGTTCTCGGAGCACTTATCTAATGGCGTTTCCAGAGAGAGATGTATTCTGCACCTGCAGCCTCTGCTGCTCCTGGAGCTTTTCACCCTTACTCGTTTTGTATAATATGTGATCCACTTCAGCCCGAGCTCCCTGACAGTATCAGTCTGGATGTCCTCAAGCAGGGATTTAAGCACAGCATCAAGCCCTGTAAACCAGAAATGAACTGGCGTGGATGTGATTGGGTATTAATCAGAGGAATCCTTTCCATCTAGGGGATAGTTTTCTCTGGATGCAGACAAACACAAGCACACACATCTGTGTTTTATCCAATAACCAACACTATTCAGTCTGGCTAGCCTCTTTCTACAGAAAAAAATGTAGAATGCAGTGGCATTTTCTATCATGCTGTTTTTGACCATTTCTCAAAGAACTTCACTACTACCATAACAGTAAAAAAAAAAAAAAAAAAAAAAAAAACACTACAAATATAAGTATATAAGATACATTCTTCTCAGACATCCTTTATCCATTGGTGTCCCTAAAATATATCTCAGGGAGTTCAAAAATGCAAAAAATACATGGACCATAATAGTCAAAATCTTACCTTCTATTACCAGTGGAAAACTGTCTAAGCTGTGCTCCCCTGGAATCTGTTTAAGCCATTCTGGATCCATATGTTGCTTATATTTATTTGATTCTATTAGATAGAGATCATGGCTCACTCAACTGATGTCTCCAGTAAGAGTATTTCAGTCTTCTTGATTAAACCGATTTTTACGTCCTTCTTGTTACTATCTACATTTCCCAAGTGTATATATTTTTATATGTATTTTGAGTATCATTTTGATTTCAGTATCATCTTGATGTATCATGATTTTAGTTCTTATAAAAGGCCTCAGTAAATTAGTAAGGTCAATTTAACATTTCACCACATTAGGCCTTTGTCATCTCATTCCATACATGGCTCAATCCTTGTGCATCATCATCCTGTTCCTTGGCAGAAGAACTTCCTGATTCAAGACTTCATAGGTGAAGTTCTCTCCTCCTCAGACTCACTAATTGTTACACTGTTCAATAATTTCATTCAGCATTCAGCCTTGTCCAGTTCTGGGCTCTCCAGTTCAAGACAGGGATTTCCTAGAAGGATACCAGCAGAGAGCCACAAAGATGATGAAGGGCCTGAAGCATCTCCTGTGTGCAAAGAAAGGCTGAGTAACCTGGGTCTGCTCAGCGTGGGGAAAGAAAGACTGCAAGGGGATCTGACAAATGTTGATAAACATCTAAAGGGAGGTGGGAGGCAAATGGATGAGACCAGACCCTTCTTTGCAGTGTGCAACAATAGGACAAGGAGTCCTGAAGGCCTAAAGCTTGAAAGCAGGAAGTTCCTTACTAACATGTGGAAGAACTTCTTTACGGTCAGAAGCACTGGACAGAGCACTGGAACAGGCTGATCAGAGAGGTTGTGCAGTCTCCTTCTATGGAGATATTCAAGACCCAGCTGGATGCCTACCAGTGTGACCTGTTGTAGGAGCTTGCTTTAGCAGGGTCATACGACTCAATTATCTCTTGAGGTCCCCTCCAAACCCTGCGATTCTGGGATTCTGGGATTTGGATTTGGCGGGCCTGCAGCATTTCGAAAAGCCCTGACATACAAACAACTTGGAGCAATCCTATCTCAGGAGCAGACTGTGAAGAAAGTTGTGGCTGAATCTTTTCTCACTTCCCTATACTCTTAAAGCAGATCATGGTAATACCATACGTTTTCCCAGTGCTGCTGTGTCCACACATGATTAATAGGGGTAATGAAATGACACGCCATTAATTCCATGCTCATCTCACATATCTGGGAGGCAAAGTCAGGCTTCTATCCTGGCTCATTCCTCCTTTGCACTGAAATCTGGAGAGTTTATGCTCTCCACACTGACCTCATGATGAATGACAGGGCTCGTTCACTCTTTTTTGTCAAAGCACAGAAAGCTAGTGACAATTTCACCTTAAATTAAAAAGGCTGTGGATAGGGTAATTAACTCATAGAAGCCACAGTTAATCTTCCTAGAAGTCCTACAAAGCCAGAGGTAAGACACGTGCCTACAGTACCTAGGTTATGTCACTGCCTTGTGCACAGGTGGAACTGTCCCAGACACTGTCCAACTTTATCCAAAGAAAACCACATGGTGGATGCTTGGAGACAGTCACATTGGTTTGATAGGGAAGAGGGTCAGGGTAGGTAGTACTCACAAAAGCTGTTCTAACAACCTTCTACTGATTTATTTAGTTGCTCATGGAAAAGGAGCAATTCCCTGATGGCATTACCTTCTGTCTTAAACATTGGAGGAATTCTAATCTCACAGGACTAAAATTGGCTTTTGTAATCACCTCCACTAATATTTTATCTGAGCATCAGACAGTGATTAAACTTTTCATATAAACCTGCTGTTACAATGCAGCATTGCTAGCAAGAATTTAAACAAACAAACAAACAAACAAAAACAAAAACCAAACACACCATGTTTTTGTTTTTGTTTTTTTCTGCTAAGGTATTTCATGCAACAGATGACAAGTGGCTCTTTCTGTTGCAGATATGTTTGGTGAACATACTCAGTGCTCCAGCAAGACTTCTGCATCACTGTCATCGGTTTGTGTTTTAACACATATATACATTCAAGAATTTTCCTTTCAGCTTCCTATTAGCTTGCAGTGTCTGACATCAATGCTTATTAAAACCTTGTTATTTATTCCTTGAACTACTGCTACTGAGCATCAACAAACATCACTGACCGTATTCATTTTGCAGTATATCTATCTCCCTCTTTACTGCCTACTCACCCAGTCTTTCATTCGTTTATTACTGTATACTTTATCTCTGTCTTGTTATGCCTTATTAACTGCATGAACCTGTTTTTTTATTGATTGCTAACGCATTTGGGAAGCAACATTTTCGGCAGATCTATCTCAGTCCATCATTAACCGCAGAGTCAATTTTATTATATTGAGCTCTGATAAATTGCTGCACATGCAGTAAGTGTGCCTGAGGGGAGTTTCCAAACCGAGTGGACTTTCGGACTGCAGCCCAACCCAAGGCACTCACACCCAGGTATTTCTCTCCTTCCAGCCCTATGGCAACAGCTGCTTCTGGCTACCAGTCTTTTTCATGCCCCCTTTCCCCATTTCCTTATGTTTATTCTTCTTCATCTGTGACCTCTGCCTTTTTTCAGTTGTAACTGGTACCCAGATAAGCATCCTGGCCCTAATGGCATTTTATCCAGCAGTTCCAGACTTGTGATAACTGCACCCAAATATGTTATGTCTGATATGGTTACCAAGTGATTGTGGCCTTATCCGGTGCTACCAGAAGGTGGCCTCATATTGCTGCCCTTCCAAGATGACACCCTCCAATGCTTCCCATACTCTGAGAATCTATGGGGATTTCAGCTAAGACTTTGGCTAAGCGGATACTCCCTAACCCTCCTTAAGCCTCTTTGCAAAGCAGACATCCTCATGGCACTGTCTGCTCCTGCTGCACAATCTCACTTCGTCACTTGCTATGTCCAGCAGTATTTCTTGCCATGCCTAAGTCATTTTACAGCATCTGCTCATTTAGCTAGCAGGGCAAAGTCATCTACCTGCATAACTTCTCACTTTGTAAATTCAAATTAGCAGTGTTACTTTTATAGGATAGCTCAACCACACCTGTGGTTTGGGTTGGTTTGGTTGACTTTTGTCTTTGGCTTTGTCGTTGCTTTTTTGTTGTTGTTTCTTTGTTGTTGCTGTTGTTCTTACCTCCTTTCGTTGTTGCATTACTGTCTAAATCTTGGTACTGGCTGACTTTGCCTAGTGATTCATCATTCCTCATGAGGTCCCACAGGCAGGTGCCTCTATTTGCCGCATGTTGCACTGTGGTTGCATTCATCTTCAATGTCTCTGCAGTGCCTAGACTTAAGATACACCAGGTCATTACTTGCCATTACATCAGATTTTTCCCCATGTTAAAGACAGAGAAGGTGTAATTTTTTTTACCTTTAGTGAATGATCCTTTCCACATGCAACACTAATTAGCAAAATTATGGCTGCTCAAAGTACAGGTAAGGGACAATCAGAGATTTTTAACTTTCTCTGACTTCTCCACAGAGTACCTCTTTCCCACAGCAATGATCTGAACATGCATTCAATCTCACTATACTTCGAACGCTAACAGCTGCTTATATTTCCTTATGATATGTTAGAAAGGCTTCAAAATCTAATATAAATGCATATTCTAAATATGAAATTATGCAAAGGCCACATTTGTTTGCACACAATATTAAGCTAGTGCCTAGGTAATTCTGTTCATATTCTGCTAGACTACCTTAACATATGACTTTGTGGAGCATTTCAAAGTTAATATTTTGCTGAAAGGCCAAATGCCTATATTAACCAATGCTCTATAATAGATTTTAATTTCACAGTTATAGTACCTATCATACTTTTTGTGATTCATGATACTAGGTCTGACAAAATGATGCTGTGCTAATTCATCTGCGCTATAACCCTTCCTACGACCAGATAAATTATCCTCACTGCTGCTGCATTGTTTTATAATTTTCTTCCACTGAATTAGAAATGGATGCTTTTCATTTATTTTCTAAGTGAAAATGTCTAAAATTTTCCAGATGTAATTCAGAGAATGCATTTCTCAGAGAGACGTTGTTATCAGTTGTTATTGTTAAACGCTTGGATGGCAGAACTAGCTTCTAATTATAGAAAAGTAAGTCATTGGATTCCACACACCCAGTTCCTACAGAAGCAAGCCTGATAGATTTCCTCAAGGTGTCTTTTTTATTGCTTGCAGACGTGCAGTTTCTAAATAATGACACAGCATTTCAGCAAAAAGCTAGATCACTAATACATACGTACATGCATATATAGGTAGCAATATGTTCATAGCAATGTACATAAAATGTGTGTGATTCTATCTGGTTTTGTCAGGAAATAATGTGTTTGCCACAACCTATCTGTCATAGCCAGTAGTGTCGTAGCTGCTCTCACATCCATGAAGTTGCTATATTTATGGATCTGCTTTTTGGGGGCTCACTTGATTTTTATCAGAGGAAGAATGGTCCTTAGGCATTAAATGAAACTTAATGAAATACATGTGAAAGAAATCCACATATATTAGAAGAAGATATATATCCACATATCCAATGCATATCACAAGGAAGTTAAGTCCAATCATAAGCAAAAGTATATAAAATAGGTTGCAGAAGTACTGAGAATTGCTCAGTATTAATAAAATAAAATAAAATAAAATAAAATAAAATAAAATAAAATAAAATAAAATAAAATAAAATAAAA
>JAPSGF010000131.1:63938-178154 GCA_035772895.1 Perdix hodgsoniae
ATACATATACATATACATATACATATACATATACATATACATATACACATATATAAAATTTATCCATACTGTATCCATTTCTGAAGGACACTGTAGCTATTCTTAATTTCTTGTCTTATGAATCTGTATGGTTTTAGTTTCTGCAAATGCAACAAGAAATAGTAATGTTTATGAGTAGCTTTGCTTTCAACAGTGTAGACTTAAGTTTTTCCTGAAATAAGTGATATACATATATGGTGCCTGTGAACCATACAATAAAATGTGGTACTAGTTATCTGTTTTGCAGCACTTTTTTTCTAAGAGAGACCTCTTAAAGATCACTATTATGCTTTTCTTGTTAGAAAACATCTTGAACTGCTAAAGATAAGTATTACTTCATCCTGTCATAGCATCTATCACTGCTATTGGGGTTTTGGGTGTTCACGTTATTGTACAGTTCCCATATTGAAAAGACAGAAGGTGAAGAAGAAAGTTATACTCTTCCTCCTTTTCATTTTTCTGCTCAACATCTGTATTCTCGCTTCTGAATTTCTTGTACTGTGCATGGAGAAGATGCAAAATCATGCAAGAGCTTGTCCTCATTGTCTGGCAGGTAAAAGCACAGAATTCCACAGACCTCACCACCAGCAAGATCAGAACTCACCACCTAAACACAGATACATGAGTGGATAACATTCAGGTAAGTATGAAGTATATAATTCAATGAGAAGTTTAGCTAACTTACATGGAGCTTACTTTAAAATCAGAAATGTGTATAGGGGATCTGATTTCCAGATGTCAGTTATACAGGATTTTGAAAACTAGTCCCCTTTTCCATTTTTAATTGCAATGAGCTTGGATAGAATTCAGGAAGGATGAGTGAAATTTGTGAATATATCATTCTCAGATAGTGGGATCAATATAATGAAAACTCAAAACATCACCAGTAAGATAAAAACTCATGTTATCATTGTTCATCTGGATTGAGCTGAACTCAAGAATTTTCAAGATCTGTGTTTGCTCTAAAAGAGTCTTAGGAAAAGCAATAGCTTAAGAGGCATGGGATTTCTGAGTGTTACAAATATAATCAAATTTTGAGAAATTAAATCGTATAGGCAAAAAGGGATGCATATTTTCCAGTGCTTCTCTCAGTCCCCAAGTTTCCAGTAAACTGTCAATCAAGGCAGATTTTTATAACTTTTAATGCTGTATTTTCCACACTCAACTTCATCAAATTCTCTAATTTTACTGCTGCAGCATCAAAGTGTAACGATCATATTGCCATAAAACAAAGTATTATCATAAAGTCATCATTTCAAGTCATGAAAATGTTTAAGCAGGCCAAAGGAAAAAGTTTCCTTGGTACTCAATGACACGGTATAAACTCTAAATCCTAAAGAAAAGCTACTAATTTATACATAAATGAGAAAGGATGGGTGAAAAATTCAAATAATTCCATATAATTCATTTTTTCTTTAACTTCTTCTTCTTTTTTCACAGATAACTAAGATGTTTTCATAGTAATTCGTCATCATTTACAAATTAGCATTTTAATTCACATTTCTATTTCCCCAGTAGTGATCATATGTATCATAGTAAATGCAAAATAAAATGTTAAGATAAATATCTTAAAGTGTAGAAGGCTTGAAGTTTGATGTGAAAAGAAATAAGTTTTCTCAACACATTTCTGATTAAAATAATGCATAAAGGAAACATGAATCTCTTATATTCCCTTTAAAATTGGGAGAAACAGCTGACAAGAAAACGTTCTTTCTGCATTGGTACCCTACAAAGTATAAAATAAGGTACATGAGAAACTGTAGTATAATTTTGTTTGTTTGTTTTATGTTTGTTTTTAAGAGAAATTTTATGTGCCAATTTCAGTTATATAACCAGAAATGGTATGTTCTGTGTGACCTGCAGTTCATCTAGACAAAAGAAAACAATTCATATTTGGCATTATGTCAACTTGTGGGCTACGAGAGCGGTGAGGTGCTGGAACAGCTGCCCACAGAGGCTGTGGATGCCCCGTCCATCCCTGGAGGTGTTCAAGGCCAGGTTGGACAGCCTTGTCTAGTATTAATAAGGAGGTTGACAGCCCTGCCTGTGGCAGAGGGTTGGACATTCATGATCCCTGATCCTCTGCATCTGCATGCACTTTTGCAGGGCACGGTATTTCCTTTCCCCCCTCTGGGATCATCACATACTTGTTTCTTCTGTTGTCAAAAGGGATAGCATTTCTGCTTGCGTCTCCAAGTCTTCACCACCGTGTTTATCCATGACATACTCTCTTTCACTTGTAACTGATGCCACTCCTTATCAAACGAGGAGTCTCAATCTTTTCAGTCCTGCTTCACGCAGGAATTCCCTTTGCTCATAATCAGTTTGAGAAATCTGTATGACAAGCAGAAATGTTATAGATTGGAGAAACTAATGGTTAACTCTAAGTTGCAGCTATGCCACAAGACATGAAAGTCAGCTGCTGATTCACAAGCAGCTGAGCTGTCCCTGCACTGCTAGTGCTACAGACTGATAGAGATGATAACTTTGGCAGATGGCCTGTATTATTCCATCTCTGCATATGGAGCAGAACCCCAATTCACATCTCTAAGTGTCTTTTGGTTGGTTTTGAGATAGAGAGGCTCGTACTGAACATAGGTATCCTAGGGCAGCCATACTTTTTATAACATTATTACAATAGTATCTATACAATTTTTATCCTATTTTTTACGAACCTCAGCACTGTATCTGACATTTTGTCAGAACTGAAAAATGAGTAGATACCTTCAGACATATCTTCACGTATGATTGTGTTTATTGCTTCCTTAATATGATTGTTGAACACATGCCTAATGGCCTGAGTTCTGTATCAGAGACGTTTCATCTCAGAGATAAGAGTAAATGTAAAAGCTACAAGTTATATATTTTCCTTTCCCAAGCTAACCAAGCTAGATTTGGGTGAAGACTTCAGACATTTGATAAGGATCTCCATTATCTAAGTAAGTCAGCAACTGACCAGGAAATACAAACAAATTTCCATTTGTTGGCAATATGGTCGTCAAAAAGAAGCTTCACCCTTTTCCAGGCTGAAGTGTCACTAATTGGTACATTTCAGAAAGGTCACACACAATCCTGAAGATAATTACTGCTGTGGTGATATCATCTTCGGTAGTAACCTCTAGGAAAGTGATGGTGTTATATCATCTAGCCTTTATAAATTGTGGATCCTACTGTCAGCGCTACATGATAAAGAGTGCAGATTGAGTGGAAGCATAGGAACGTTCTGTTGTGAAGGTTTAAAAATGAAAGTTCTTCTATTTAAAGAAACAAAGAAAAAAAAATCACCAAATCCAGGTTTTTGTTATTCGTCCAACTGTGTTAGTTTTTACTACTCAGAAAAAAATTACATTAAAATGACAGAAATGATAATATCTTCCTATTTAAGATATTGATCAATATTATTATTAATAACAGTAATAATAATATAATATTATGCTGATTCATGTCTAAGCTTTTTTTTTTTTTTCCTTGGCTGAAGTAATTCCTTACAGAAATCTTTGAGAATAACTCTTAAGTGAAAAGTCACAATAGCATTGCAGTTGAAAAAAAGAAAGGAATCCTCCAAAAATAGTGTTAAAATTAATTTTAGAAGAAAGCCATATATCTGAAAGCACAGCAAATCAAGAAAAGAACCAAAAAAGCACAACAGAAAACAAAATAAAAATGAAAACAATAACAGCAAAAGCAACAGAGCAAAACAAAACAAAACAAAAATTCCACAACTTTTCTTTGCCCCTTTAGGAGCACTAAACAGAAATTGATTTTTTTTCCTTTCAATTGCTGCTATACAATAGAACAGTTGGCCTCATAGGGAAATTTAACTTAAAAATACTTAATATAAAGTTAAGTTAAAGTTTAGGTTTTTTTTTGTTAAAATGAATTTAACTTAAAAAGCACTCCAAGCAAAGTTGGAAGTGAAGAAGGCATTTTCTGTGTATTGATTGTTTTAATGATGAATGCACCAATTTTCAGCACTGATATATATAATATGCATAATTTTTAAGAAAAGTTCTTGATAACCATAGGGCCATTACATACTAAGTCAGCAATGGCTCCTATGTATGTGTTCCAAAGATCAAAAACCAATGTTTTACCTACGTGAAATAAATAATAATCTCTTCCTTCTGCCCCCTTCCTCTTCAAAAAAAAGCCACGACACTTTGCTGATTCCTTATCACCCTTTCAGTGTAGAAATAAAAAGATAAAAATGATCCCAATAAGATGATATAACAATTTAATGTACTGATGAAATCTGCAGATATATTTCCTTACAGCAGGTGTTTGAATTCAGTGGTGAAGGAAGAGTTTTTGTTTTTCTGTGCTCAGTTATTTGGAATAGATCAAATATTTAACAAAACAACAGCAACAAAGTGCCCTGTATCCAGTAGTTTCCCTAAGACTACCCTATATGAATATTCATTGCAGTAATAACACCCACAATTATTTTTCCTTGAACATATTGCTCCTTGAGACTGCTGTGATGTCTTCTTCTAAATTGTTTCCTATAATGAAGATAAATAGTACAAACTTTTCTTTTTCAGAAGCTTAAAATATTAAGTTGAAACAAAAGTAGAAATCATTTATTATATGCCCAAATAAACCTCCTTTCCTTGAAACAGACTGTACTGAGCCTATAAATACACACGGTCATGTTTTGTTATCAATCCAGCAAATCAATTTATGTCTCTGAATTAATCTTATTCAACTTTAGAATATGGCTTGAATGCACTTCATTAGGTATCACGTAAAGACATGCTGAAATATGTAAAAGTTTTCAGGCACTCAGCTGACCATATTCAAATTAGACTTAGACCAGAGATTAGGAAGAAATTCTTTACTGTGGGGTGGTGAGGCACTGGAACAGGATGCCCAGTGAGGTTGTGGATGCCTCCTCCTTGGAAGCACTCAAGGACAGACTGGATGGGGCTGTGAGCAATCTGGTCTGGTGGAAGGCATCCCTGCCTATAGCAGACGGTTTGAACTGGGTGATCTTAAAGGTCCCTTCCAACACAAACCATTTTAAGAAATATGTCAACAATTATACAGAATTTAACTGCGGTGCGGCAGCCTAATAATTAATTTGACAGTCCAGATTGATTCAGTCTATGACTGCACTAGTAAAAATCATAGTCATGAAATCTCAGATCTGTGTTGAAAGGCAAACAGAAACAGTTATGCAAGTCTGAGAAATCTGAAATAGTGTGTCTAGGAAATGATAGAAGCATTACAGAATGCAAGTGATTGATTAAAGATAGTCCTCAAGCTCTTCGTGACTGATCTAAACACTACACATACATCAATATAAAAATTGGTCTGTTACAATTCTCTTGTATTCAACAAGAGCTGAAAGTAAACACAATGAAGGTCTTGATGTCAAACCGTCAACTGCATTTAAAATCTCTGTCTTTAACCTGTTCGGGATTTTTTTTCATTTGAAATATTACATTCTTAATCGCTCACTGTCTAGAGGTATGTGGGGAGATGATTTGGGGTGAGTAAGTGGGAAAACAGGTCTTTAAAGAGGGTGAGGAATGGAACAGTAATTTTCTTATGCTGCTCTTTGTTGTTATTTTTTGCAGATTCTTCTCCCACTAGCAGAGAAGTTTAACCATAAAACGGTATGGAACTGAAAGACTCAAAGCTCTCTGGTAGCTATGGGCAAGCAGCTCTGGGAATGAACACACACAGTGGGAGGGCAGGATTGGATCCCCTCATTGATCACAACTATTGGTATTTCGTCTGTCTCTCCTTTGTAAATCCTGAAGCTTCAGATCTCATTCAGCTGCAGGAGAGCTGAACATATGGCATGGTTTTATGTTACTCTGTGGAAAAAGACCACGTTTTTCACCTCTTCTGGCAGGGCTACCTCAGAGCCTAGCAGCTGCAGCAGAAGCTGAGCCTGATTAGCATTTCACAGGATCGTGTCATTAGACATTTCTTAAATATTACATCATGAAGCACAGTAACGTTAAAATAGAATATTCTGTTTCTCAATGCAAAAGTGTCTTTAGAAGAACGAACTTTCAAATTTTTTATTGGATGTATCAATAGCAGAGTAAAATTTCAGTTTCCTCAGCAACAGAATCAATGGAGTGTTATATCTAAAATCTCTGGAATTTTCTGAATGCACCAAGTGATTCTTGTCAGTCATTTTAGAGTGTATGCTATTGTGGAATTACTTCCTATGGGTGTTCATAATGCCAGACTTCCTCCCAGTTCGGTTACTGAGTTCTTACCTGAGAAATATGAAAACATAAATACAGCATCACAGATATAGTGGTGACATAGGAAGTCATTTCAGGGCAAACCTATTCATTACTGAAGAATATGACCAGAAGAAAGTATTATTCCATTCTATCACATAAAGAAGTGTAACATCCTCCCAGTGAAACAATTTTTCATACACTGAGACAGTCTTGAACTTGTATGAATCACTGATATAATTTGCAATTAAACATACTAAATGCAGTATACATAACCACACATTCAGCAGGTATTAACAACCATCACATACTTCTCTGCATTTAATAGTCCATTCCCATCACATATTCTGCCATAAACTCTGTGAAGTGCAATGAATTCTTTTAGTAGCTCTACTGCAATACAATTTTAATTTGCTTTTTTATAAACCACATTTGATACAATGCACCTTGAATTCTGTGATAGCAAGGTAAAAGTAATGAGACCACTTTTCAGACCTGCATGCCACTATTCCCATCTTAGAGCTCTAAGGCAAAATGATACATGGACTTTTGCTGGAGGTTAAAAGAAAAAAGAAAAAAGAAAAAAAAAAAAAAAAAGAACATATATTTCAAATCAGAAAAAAAAAGAGCAACGTTCAACTACTACTCCACCAGCTTTCATCTTCCCTTCATTAAATGCTTTTGGAAAGGCATCTTATAAAATAATTAACACTTGGTAATACTCATACTGCTCAGAAAAAAAAAAAAGAAAAAAAAAAGTAGACATTTCATATTTCATGAAGCTAATTATTTTGTTCCTGGCTTCATTCTGGGTAGGAGACAGCAAGGAAGGCCTGAAGATGAAGTATGACTTGCTCACTTCACCGTCTTTCAGGCAAGGATGTCAGAACATATTTCTTAGGGGAGTTAGAAATTTCAGGTGTTTGCAACTTCAGATGTAATTATCCATATGCTGGGGTGTGTTAATGACTTGTGTTAAAGCAGCACAGGCCCTGATGTTATGCCAAGAGTCTAGCAGGCATTGTGTTTCAAGGCATTAAGCCTTTGAGACCAGCAGGAAACTGCTGGTAGAAACGTGCTGAAATATACAGACAAACAGAAAGTGAAGAGACAGGTTACAACACGCTTTTTCAGATTACATGTAACACTGTTCACCATCCTGGCTCACAGTGTCTAAAGATGACTTGAAAAGTGAGAGGGCAAAAATCAGGGAAAGAAAAAGCATGTTTTGTTTGAATAAATAATACAGAGCACTGGAACAGACTGCCCAGAGACGTTGTGGAGTCTCCTTCTATGGAGGCATTTGGGATCTGGCTGGACGTCTGCCTGTACGACCTGTTACAGGGAACTGCTTTAGCAGGGAGCTGGACTCAGTGATCTCCTGCCATTCTGTGATTCTGTGATCCTGTCATGAAGGATTAGATCATGCCTGCAGAGACAGATATAAACTCTCCAGGGAATCTAACTCCTCTTGGTGTCAGCTGAATGTAGAGACCAAAGGGGTACATAAGATGCCTGAATAGTTGAAAAAACATTCTATTCATACTTCTGACAAGAAGAGATTGCCCCTCTCACACCCTGAAGACCACGTTCAGCTTTTAATCCAGACAATTAATTGTGTCTTTGATGCCAGGCCACCAAAATTCTGATACTCCTTTAAGAAAAAGGAAGAGGAGAGAAATAACACAGAAGCAGCTGTGCGCTGATGCAGGGCACAGTTACAAGACATATGATAGAAATGTGTTTTTAAAGCAATAGATTTTATAGCTGCTTTTATTTACTATGAGGATGTCTCAAGTTGAGAGGATCCCAGCTAGAAAATAAAGAGTTAAACCTGTTAAGCGTTTAATTGCACAGAGCTTCTTAATTAGACAGCTAAGGAGCCCAAGGCACTCAGTACACATCCGTAACTCAAATTTATTAACAAATCAACAATAAAATGAAATTTAATCAGCCTTCTTTGTTGACGAGATATCAAATACATCAGTAATGTCTTGCCACTTCTATGCATTTTAGACACACATATTTTTCCAGAAGTTAGCTGTCCTGTTCATTAGCCAGTCCAAAAAATGACAGGGGAAAGATAGTCACCTGCCGTCTGATAAACTTCAGGTCCAGCCAAGATCACATCACTCGCAGGCTGGTGGACAGCATCTTTGTGCTAGCTATGCAGTCCTCTCACCTTAGAGACAGCTAATTGACTGCATGACCAGCAAACACAACCTATCATTCCCGGAGACCTTCTGTTGTTACGTGGCATGTACTACTTCGTGTTAAATTAAAAAAATAAAATCTTTCTCAGCATTAAGCACAGCAACTCCTTGGCTATGAAATACATATGTGAAGTC
Organism: Perdix hodgsoniae; assembly: GCA_035772895.1. Classification (NCBI taxonomy): domain Eukaryota; kingdom Metazoa; phylum Chordata; class Aves; order Galliformes; family Phasianidae; genus Perdix; species Perdix hodgsoniae. Next base: position 72,529 of record JAPSGF010000131.1, read on the forward strand.
CTTGTTTGACTCCAAACTGATTCAAGTATCCACGGAAGTGATCCCAAGCCTCAGATAAATAACCCGTGTACATAATATTTAGCATAGACTTCTCACCAACCCTTTCTCAAGTTAAAATCAAGTGCAAGAATGCCGAAAGGAATAGTTATCATCAGAAATACAAAACATCAAACCACATGAAATCAACATACCTGTTCTGAACGAAGACACTGTGACAACTCTCATGTTTTCAATCAGGTATATATAGAAAAGTAGGAGGATATAGAAAAATCTTATATAGAAACATAGGTGTAAGAAATATATATTTTACTACAAAGAAATATAGGAGGATACATGTAGAAAGCTGTAATACTGATAGATTGGATGATTTAAGTGTTGTTTTTTTTTCATGAAATATTCAATTAGCATATTACTAAATTCTGATTCTATCCCAACTCAGGTCTGGATCATGTCAGCAGCTTCACATCTTTGCTGGTTTACATATTCTTTGTAAGCAACATTCCTTGTGGACGCAATGTGCAACCCACTGAGATATATTTCTGAGCAACAATTGCTAACCACAAAAGCACTGTATGTTGACTGAAATGAAACTCAAATCCAGCTAAAGCATAACAAGAGCAAAAACTTTTATCTGTCTGCTTCTATTAACAGCATTATGATTCACCCAAAAAGCAGAATGCCTATTAAGGAGCTACTTTTTCCAATACTTTACATCTGGATTATCATTTTTTTTATTCATGTTGGCTCTCTCACTGTAAGAGAATTCCCAGTGACTGCAATTATAGTAGAATTTGGCTCAGAACTGGTGATTTGGAATGACTTACATCTGATTCACTACATAAAACCTGATCTGTGTTGATCGTGACACCATTCAGAAGGCATAGTCACTAATCCTATCACTCCAATCTGTAATCCGATTAACCCTCTGACTGTTTTAGAATCTTGTTTCTGTTGTTGTTGTTTTTAAATCTATTATGAATGCACTGAAATATTGTTATTGTTATTATTCTGAGCTGTTGATCCTAGGAGATTTCTTTTGACCTTGACTGTAAGGTAAGAGTAGCGTGCTAATATAAAACAAAACTACTCACAGAATCATAGGACTGTTTGAGTTGGAAGTGATCCTTAAAGGTCATGTAGTCCAGCACCCCTGCAATGAACAGGGACACATATACCTAGATAGATGCTTAGAGCCTGGTCCAGCCTGACCTTAAATGTTTTCAAGGATGGGGCATCTACCACCTATCTGGGCAACCTGTGCCAGAGCCTCACCACCCTTATTGTAAAAAAACATTTTTCTTATATCCAGTTTAAATCTCCCCTCTTTAAGTTTGAAACCGCTTCCCTTTTCCTATCAGAACAGGCCTTGCTAAAGAGTCTGTCCCCTTCTCCCCTTCTTTCTTACAGTTCCCCTTTAGATACTAGAAGGACACTATCAAGTTTTCCAAGAGCTTTCTCTTCCGCAGCATGGTGACACACTGGAACAGGTTGCCCAAGGCTGTGGATGTCCCATCTCTGGAGGCATTCAAGGCCAGGCTGGATGTGGCTCTGGGCAGCCTGGTCTTGCAGTTGGTGACCCTGCATATAAGAGGGGTGTTGGAACTGAATGATCATCGTGGTCCTTTTCAAGCCAGGCCATTCTATGATTCTATGAATCTTACGTTGTATATGGTATAGCCAGAAAAAGAGATACTGTAAAGTAATGCAGTATAATAGCAATAGAACAAATTGCATTCAGGTTGATTCCAGGACGCTCTTGAAAGTTTAAGAAGAACCCTCGCTATTAAGACCTGCTGAAGTCATCTGTTGGTTGTCATATGAGAATGACACAGTTTATGACTGTTGAGGCACCTTAGAATAAATGGCGCCCAAACCTGTGTGAGTTGTGCTCAGTCACAGAGTAATGGTGGGATGTTATTTGGGTGGAAAAAAAAATATGGGAAGACATGGACTGTGCACTAGTAGATAACTCTGATATTTCCAACCATTCTTGTTATGAAAGTTAGACATTTATTTTCCCACTAACAGCATATTTTGGTGGCACAAGTACAATTTTTCCTACACCTTTGATCAACATGAGCAAAACATTACTTCACCTTGCTAAATTTTTCATTGCTTGCTTTTGGCTAGTGACTTTTTCTGCCACACCATCTAGAATCAGGAAGAGAGTCGATCAATACTCCAGCATGTCTGATTTTCTCAAGGAACTTTGTTTCTTCCATTTAATTTTCATTTTCTCTTAATAATACATACAGCACATTAACTTAAAAATAAAAATGCCATAACAGCAAAAGAAAAAAAAAAAAAAAAAAGGAATGTTTTGTAGAAATGTTAGAAAAGGTGCTACCTTACACTTATCTGAAAAAATCTTTATAGGACCTGGAAAGTTTCTGGTTTGTTTAAAATGAAAATCAACTAGCAAAACATGATAGTGATAGCGATACTGCATACCATGCTAACCCATAAAGCATGTTAATTTCTTTCTTCTATTTTTAATTCCACCCAGCCGCGAGCCATCCACTGTTCAGTACATGATTAATGAATCACACTCTAATTGCTTTTCACACGTCAAACTGTACTCCAAGTCTTAAGGTTTCAAGAATCTAATGTCAAAACACTTTTTCTTTTGGTTAAGTCACAGGGAACTAACTCCATCAAATATGGGGATGCTTTAGGAAGGATGTTAATTACATAGCTTCTGAAGATTTCAATCGGTTTAAATAGATTACAGCATTTAGCCATTAGTTTGAACAACATGAATTGATTCAGCCTTGCAAAGGAGATATGCTAGTATGACAGTAACTTCTCCCAGTATGAAATCTTCCCTGTATGATCATCTTCTAATCGTCAAATCTGCTAACTTTTTACATTAATCACTTCTGTTCAGCTGACAGGCTTCTGGCATGTGACTGCTCAAGCTCAGCTCGTTGGGTGCCTGTATCCATAGTACCCCATAGATCTCTTTCATGGTATTAGATTAAATTAAATGACTTTGTTACTGCTAATCCTAAAAAGTTTCTTCTGTTCCTCCTGGTCAGGGAGGCATAGCAGGAAGGAGGGCTGGACGTCGATATCTTTATCACACTGTTACCAAAAAGAGGTTTTGACGCTGTGCAGCTGAAAGCCAGCAGTTTAAATCAAACAAGCCCTTCAGATCCATTAAAGATCTAACTCACTGTACTGTCTAAATGCAAGGGTAAACCTCTTGCCATATTACCACAGACCCTGCTGCTCACATATGTGTCTTATGCCTGTTATATTTCTTATCTGTAGGTGATATGCAGATATAGGTTTTACAAACAGGGAATACAAAGCCTAGAAGTTGTGGGTTTTTTAAATCCTTTTTCAGTTTTGTAGATGTGACATTACAGTAGATTGTGGGCATATTCTGGTGGTTGTTTTTTGTTGTATAGGTAAACTCTGTAAGTCACATAAATATGAAGAAATGCTTGACAGTTTATGTCATATTGATTATATTAATTTGACCAGAAGATTCTGGAGAGGAAATTGAACTGCCTTCTCATGATTAATTTACTCTTTTCTTGCTTGCATGTAGCATCAGATAAATCCCTTGAACAGCATGTAGTAAATGCTACTTGGGCCTCTAGAGACTCATTCCTGCCCAGGAATTTGAAAGCAACTATCTTCAGCTCAATTAAAAATTCCTCTAAATATATCATGACATTCCAAGATATTGAGCTACTGCAGATACGCTTCTAAGTTTGCATGGCCCTGAATAAGAATTTGTGTATAAAGGATTGTTTAAAGTTATAGTAAACTAATAATTTCAACCTGAGAGCCATTACAATATTAATCATATTTTTTCAATGGAAAGGGAAAGTGTAAGACTTGCCAGGTCTGGTATGTATCTAAGAGATCATAGGGCCAACCATGTATAATTACAAAGGAAAGTTCAGCTATGAATAGAACATTTCCAGTATTGAAGTTTGCTTGTATGTACTGGCATGGACACTGCAAGTCTTCTCAGCTTCAGAATTTGAGAGCTGCAGCTTGTTGGCACTGTGAGATGTTTATGGAATGGAAGTAGATGACTCAAAGCTTGCTGTCTTTTGCATCTAGTCTGCCAGTAATAGCTAGATAACACTTCCTTATGCATTACTTTTTAGATGTGTGTAATCTGAAGGAGCCATCTAACTGTGGCTGCCTTCAGTTTAGTATCAAGTCTACTTTTTCATTCTTTGTAAACAGGCGAACTACTTACTTCCACCTGTGGTCTTCTCCTATTCTTTAGTCTACACCTGGGGCAGCTGAGCTATCTTCATCTTTCAGCTATTTGAGAAGGACCTTCAGTCACACAACTAAGATGGATGTCACACTGAGTTTCTACTCAGAGGAAGCATACTGGGCCTAATTTTACAATGTAAAAGCAAAGCTTACTCATATCTCCTGCACCCAGAGATTGGCTGATTGCTTTCCATGTAGGAATGCTGCTCATCCTACTTTCACAAAGATGAAGCATCGTCTTTGAAGCCATCAAACACATTGCAACATGGAAATTTTAAAACCGCAGGTCTGAAAACTGAAGTTCAGATACTGTGACTTCATTTGAGGGGACGACATCTGCATGAATCCAATCATGACTTGAGAGGTGTAATCAAGATCATCAAAAACGGCTTAACACTCCCTGCCAGGGGTGATTTATAAAGGTGACATGAGAACAGTGGAACTAGTTACTGGTCTGCTAGAAAGCATCTGCTATGGAAATGATCTCACCCCACTGTCACCCAACCTTTTCAAGTGCTGGCAGCGATGGGAGAGCTAACTCATTGTCAGTTTTCCACTCAGTGATCCCTGTGGAAGGAAGCCCAGGTGCCAACAGTGTCCATATTGTGAGCTTTTTTTTTTTTTTTTTTTTGCATGAAAATGTTTGAGGGAAATTCTGTGTTTTAGCCATAAATCAAAGTAGGCACAGGAAAGCAGTAAATTTGGAGCACAACCAGAAAATGTAATAATAAAATTCTCATCTTCAGAATACCATTCTGACACAATTCTAAACAATAATTATTTTGTATGATCATTTTTCTTTCGATCATAATGAAGAAGCAATGACATGTATTTGGAGGATGCAAGGGATATAAGGTTCAGCAATCATTTAAAACATAAAACAGTAAAAAGTTTAATATATTCTTATCAATAGGACCAATAATAATGGATTAATTTCTGTTTGTGGAATTTATTGTTCAGTTGCACAGAAATAAAGGTGAAGGCTGATGCAGTGAGGATCAGTCAGACTTTTTTTCTGAAATTCTCTTAGTGAAAACCACATGCTATCATATCACTCTTCTCACTTTCCCTTTTTAATAAATATTCAGAAATTGTACTTTGGACAAAATATACTTTGCTATATATATGCTAAATATACAATATATATATATACAAAATACATCTAAATAATAACTGTGTCACATAACTACGTATCTCTGGGCCACAGTCTGAAAACCAATGGACTTAAATGTACATATGCAAAGAGTGGTCTTTTCCAAAAAGCTTATGATTTAGGATTTTAATTCATAGTGTTATTAGCAATTATATTGTATATATATATATATTATTATTTTTTTTAAGATATAAGAATAGAAATTTCATTACCATTTATTTACAACTTTCCTTCATAAATCATTTATCTGGAGATTTCGCTCCTGTGTATCAAGCAAACATTTATGTAAAATCCTCTTAATGGGAACTATGAATCAATGTGTAGTAAGTGTCATGGGTTGAATCGGTGGCCCAAGAATCAAGAAGGCCTTTTTATAGGCAAGTGTCAGAAGCTCTGACTGAATTAGAAACTTTAATCTATGGTAGTCAGGGAAATTTATGCTCCGAAGAGATAGTTGGAATATCATACCTTTTTCACTGTTATGGATAAGAAGATCTGACAGGATCTACAAGAACCGACAAAAGAGTGAGAATTCATTAGTTTGGAACTGAGAAGGCATATATGATAAAATGTTAACAGTCCTCAAACAGCTGAAAAACAAAGAAAAAAAAAAAAAGATTTCTCAGTACTGTGGATCAGGAATACTGACAAATCATGGGGAAAACTTTCTAATACAATATTTGGGACTGAAATAATGGAATACCTGGTATACTTCCCTGGTAAGTTATGTTTTCCTTACCATCTTAATTAATTTTATGGTTTAATCTCCTGTTTTGCCAAGACGTACATTTTTAGAGTGAAACAATAAGGCTATAAATAAATTGAAAAATAATTTCTGATGTATAAAAGAACATTTAACTTGGTACAAAACTTGGATTCATATTGAAAGAGTCAAGCATAACTGGCCTAATCATAGAATGGCCTGGCTTGAAAAGGACCACGATGATCATCCAGTCCCAACCCCCTGCTGTGTGCAGGGTCCCCAACCAGCAGCCCAGGCTGCCCAGAGCCACATCCAGCCTGGCTTTGAATGCATCCAGGGATGGGGCATCCACAGCCTCCTTGGGCAACCTGTGAACAGTGCCTCACCACCCTGTGTGTGAAAAAATTCCTCCTAATATGTAACCTAAACCTCCACTGTCTTAGTTTAAAACCATTCCCCCTTGTTCTATCACTGTAAGCCCACGTAAACTGTTGCTCTGCTTCCTGTTTATATGATCCCTTCAAGTACTGGAAGGTACTGAATTGTGAAGAGCTCACAGGAAATGGAGTGCACTGTCCACGTATGCAAATATATCTTTAAAGATTTGTATTGATGTATTGTCACTGAGTGTCACTAGGTTATGAAAACATTAAAGCAGTTCGATGCCAGTCTGGATTGTACAAAAAATGAATGCAGATGCAATTTAACATACAATTATGATTCCTTAAAAACTTTAACTAAAGGCAATTTGAAATACCAAGGCAGGTAATCCTGTAATCTGTGAATCTTCTGGAATCTGTGAAGTTAGCAGTTGGTAAATACAGAGTGAAAATATACCAAAGGTAGCCTACATCACTCAGAGCAGCCTCTTTAAAAACACAGTGAGTCTGGGCTACTGTGGAGATGGTTTTAATAAGTATAACAAGCCAGATAGAAGAAAGGCCAAGATTTTGTTAAAGTGCCCCAAGTCCTTCATAGTCCCAAGTTCCCTAGGTACTGACAGCAGCTGGGAAAGGGGAGTAAGGAATAAGAGAGAAACTCCTCTGCAGCCACAGAAGTCAGCGCAGAGGAAAGCAGGGCGTGCTGCACACACAGAGCAGCAGCTCCATGCAGCCCAGGGGAGGCCTGCGGAGCAGACCTCCATCTTAGCCATGGAGCAGCCCATGGGGGACCCAGCCTGCAGGAGGCCACAGCCGTGTCGTGTCTGCAGGAGCAGCCCCGGGCTGGAGCGGTGGCCATGGTTGGGCATGAGGGTGCGTGAGCTGCCACCTGTGGGACTGTGCTGGAGCAGAGCCTGAAGAGCTGTGGCCTGCGGGAAGCACAGCAGCCACTGGAATGACTCCACTTGGAGCAGTGACTGTGGAAGAGCAGCAGAGACAGAGCATTACAGACTAGCAGCACCACCATTAATTACCCTGTGCCTCAGGTGCCTGCTGTGGTAACTGTTAAGTGAGCTCTTCATCCTTTTTACAGCATGTGATGTTATTCACCATGTTTTCTCCCGCTGTTGTTTTGAGGAGTGGGAGAGAATCATGGTAGAGTTTTAGCTGCCCATTCAGTGTGAAACCACCAAGACTAAACTGCTTCTGCTGCAGGAAAATTAAATTATTCAGAAATCTTAAGATTTCTTGTGGAAGAAGCATTCAGACTTAAGTATACATATATTTTAATCAAACAGGAAAAAAAGCTTTCTATCATTTTGGGTTTCTTTGCTTCTTTCATCTTTAAAGTCATGTATAAAACCAGGCATTTTCTACAAGGATACAAAAATATGTCCAGATAACATAATAAAGCAGAGAATTGCTTCAAGTTGCATCATGATGTAACAATATAGTCTACCAACACAGGATACCAAACAGCTATGCAGTGTTCTTGCCTTTGCCTGTTACTGAGTGGGACTCAAGACACCCAACCACTAGCTTGTTTCACACAGCCATTTCAGAATGCAACCTATGCACCTTTGACTGTCACAGAATCATAGAACGGCTTGGGTTGGAAGGGATGTTAAAGAACATCTAGTTCCAAACCACCTGCCGTCAGTATGATTGCCACTCACTAGATCAGGTTGCCCCAAACCATCCAACCTGGCCTTGAACACATCTAGGGATGGGAAATCCAGAAGTTCTCAGGGTAACCTCTCTCTCTGTGCCTCACCACTGTGTGAAAAAATTTCCCCTAACATCTAGCTTAAATTTCCCCTTTTAATTTAAAGCTGTGTAAAAAACTCTGTCTCCCTCCTGGTTATAAGTTCCTCTGAAATACTGGAAGGCCACCAGAAGGTCTCCGTGCAGCCTTCGCTGCTCTAGACTGAGCAAGCCCAGTTTCCTCATAGGAGAAGCCCACTTCCTTCATAGGAGAGGTGCTCCAGCACTCTGATAGTCTCAGTGCCCTCCTCTGGACCCACTCTAAGAGCTCCACATCCTTCCTGTATTGGGGGCCCCAGGCCTGGATGCAGCACTGCAGATGGGGCCTCACCAGGGTAGAGTAGAGGGAGGCAACTCACCACTCTCTCTGTAAAGAACTTCCCCTGACATCCAACCTAAATCTTCCCTCCCTCAACTTAAAACCATTTCCCCTTGTCCTGCAGTTATCTACCCTTTCAAAGAGTTGATTCCCCTCCTGTTTGTAGGCTCCCTTTAGGTATTGAAATGCTGCAGTGAGGTCACCCTGCAACCATTTATCCAGGCTAAACAAGCCCAGCTCCCTCATCCTGTCTTCATAGGAGAGGTGCTCCCACCATCTCATCATCTTTGTGGCCCCCCTCTGGACCCTCTGCAACAGCTCCCTGTCTTTTTTGTACCGGGGGCTCCACACTTGGATGCAGTATTCCAGGTGGGGCCTCACAAGAGCAGAGTAGAGGGGGACAGTCACCTCCCTGTTCCTGCTGGCCACCCCTCTGCTGATGGAGCCCAGGATACCATTTGCCTTCCGAGCCACAGGGGCACACTGCTGGCTCATGTTAAGTTTTTCATCTATCAAGACCCCCAGGTCCTTTTCTGCAGGGTTGCTCTCAAGGACTGCTCTTCCTGTCTGTAGGGATGCCTGGGATTCCTCTGGTCCAAGTGCAAAAACTCTGCACTTTGCCGTGTTGAACCTCATTAGATTCACCCGGGCCCACCTTTCTAGCCTCTCAAGGTTCCTCTGAATGGCATCCCTTCCTTCAACCGTGGCAACCGCACCATTCAGCTTGGTGTCATCAGCAAACTTGCTGAGGGTGCACTTGATTTTGTCATCAGTGTCATTGATAAAGATGTTAAAGAGCACCAGTCCCAAGACAGACCCCTGGAGGAAGCGGCTTGTTACCAGCCTCCACCTGGACATAGAGCCATTGATGACCATGTCAAAGGCCTTGCTCAAGTCCAGGTAAGTGACATCAGTCGCCTTTCCATGATCTTCCCAGGCACAGAGGTGAGACTCACCGGCCTGTGGTTCCCAGGGTCCTCCTTGCTCCCTTTCTTATAAATGGGAGCAGTGTGACCCTTCCTCCAGTCATCCAGAACCTCACCTGACAGCCACGACTTTTCAAATACGATGGAGAGCGGCTCAGCAACCACCTCAGCCAGCTCCTTCAGAGCCCTGGGATTCACACCATCCGTCCCCATAGACTTGTACACATTCAGTCTCATGAGGCAGTCTCGGACCTGCTCTGTCCTCACAGCGGGGGGGGGGGGGGATTTACCACCCCGGTTCCCACCCAGAGGTTTAGGGATGCAGGGCTCAGGGACATGAGAAGTACTGGAATCCTGGCCGCCAGTGAAGACTGAGGCAAAGAACTCATTCAGTACCTCAGCCTTCTCACTGTCCACTGAAGCCAGTTCTCCTTTTACATTTACTAAAGGAGGTACACTCACTTTGGCCTGTCTATTCTGGCCAATGTACCTGTAGAAAGTCTTACTATTGTTTTTCACATCCCCCGCCAAGTTCAGTTCTGCCTGCACCTTGGCTTTCCTGATCCCACATCTGCAAGTCCAAATGGCATCCCTGTATTCTTTCCAGGTGACACACCCTTGTTTACAGAGCACCTTTCTTCGCCCTCAGCACACCCAGCAGATCCTTACCGAGCCACACCGGCTTCCTACCTCCTCTGCCCATTTTCTTGTTCAGAGGGACAGAGAGTTCTGGTGCTCTCAGGAAGGCATCCTTGAAGAGTAACCAGCTCTCCTCAACATCTTTGGTTTTGAAGACAGCATCCCAGGGGATCTCGGCCAACCTACTATTGAACAGTTTCAAGTTCGCTCTTCCAAAGTTCAGAGTCCTGATGCTGCTCTTCACCAGGCCCACATCCCACATCACGAACTCAACCAGGACGTGGTCACTGCAACCCAGGCTGCCTCCGACCTTAACACCATTAATGATTTCTTCTGCACTGGTGAGCAGCAGGTCCAGCAACGCTTCACCTCTGGTCGGTCTGTCCAACACCTGGACCAGAAAGTTATTTATCATCAACACATTCCAGGAGTCTCTTGCAACTTGCCATGTGGTCTTTCCAAGAGGTATCTGGATGGTTGAAGTCCCCCATCAGGACAAAAGTCTGTGAGCATGAAGCCTCCCACATCTGAAACAAGAAAGCCTCGTCAACATTCTCCCCTTGATCAGGTGGCCTGTAGTACTCTCCTATCACCAGCTGGCCTTTATTAGACCATCCCTAATTCTAACCCACAGGCTCTCAACCTGATCCTGACTGTTTCTCAGAGGGAGCTCCTCACAGCCTATCCACTCTGACAATACAGGGCAACTCCCCCACCCTTCCTACCTAGCCTCTCTCTTCTAAAGAGCCGATAGCCCTCAATGGTGGTATTGCAGTTATGAGAATCATCCCACCATGTTTCTGTGATAGCAACAAGGTCATAACTTTCTAAGTGCATCACGGTTTCCAACTCATCCTGCTTATTTCCCAGGCTGCATGCATTGGTATACAGGCACTTCAGCAGGGCTTTCCATCTCAGCTGGGCTTTCTGTCTCAACACCTTTATAGAGGATCTAGGTTCCCCTAGAACAGCAGCATCCCCAACACCCCCTGCCCCAGTTCATCCCTTTGTACGTCACTGTCATTGCCCATCAAGTTCAGTGCAAGCCCTTGAATGATCTGCTTAAGCCCAGCGGCCCTGATTTTGCCCCCTTCCCTCTTCATACCTAATTTAAAGATCTATCAATGAGTCCTGCTAGTTCCTCAGCTAAGATCCTCCTCCCCCTCAGAGACAGGCTACTTGCATTTGCTGCCATCATGCCAGGCACCGAGTGGTCAAAAAACCCCAAATTCCTGATTTGCACCAACTTTTAAGCCATTTATTTATGAGGTGGTTTTTTTTTGGTACCTCTCAGTATCTGCCCTGCTACTGAAGGTATAGAAGAAAACACCACCTGCACGCCCGCTCCCTCGACTACCCACCCCAGTCCCCTGAAGTCTTTCTTGATAGCTCTGAGGCTTTTCTCAGCAGCTTCATCACTGCCAGCCTGGACTATCAGTAGGGGGTAATAATCAGAAGAGCGAATCAGACCAGGAAGTCTCCTAGAAACGTCTCTGACCCGTGCCCCAGGGAGGCAGCACACCTCCCTGTGGGTAGGACCAGGCCGACTGATAGGGCCTTCCGTTCCTCGCAGCAGGGAGTCGCCTACAACAACCACCCTCCAGTCCTTCCGGGTGGAGGCAGTCTTTAGGCGCAGGGTCGACTGCTTCACCCGACGCAACCCGCAGTTACCACTCGCTCGGCAGTGAGAACAGCCGTGCTGGCCGTGCAGCGCCGTGTACGAGTGACTTACAGCCTCTCCCCGTTAAATCAGCCCAGGCGATTCTCACGCCCAGGCTGCTCCTCGCTATCCGCGAGGCTTCTTCAAGGCGAGGGGGGGTGGATACAGAGCCTTTGCCCTGGCAACGCGCCGCCGCGTCTGCCGCTCTCGCGAGAACTGCCCGGCCGAGAGCTGCCCGCAGTTCTGTTGGCTGAGGGTCCGTGCTTGGGGGGCCCGCCGACCCCCGCTGTGCCTCGCGGTCCGTCGCTGCGCTTCTGGCTCCGAAGCAGCTCGGGAGCAGCGAACCTCGGCGATCAAGGGCTTCTGCTGGGTTTGCGCCCGTTTGTTTTTTTTCTGCAACCACTGGGATGACATCTCTTCCTTCTGTTAAATCAGCTGTACCACTCAGCTTGGTGCTATGTGCAAACTTGCATTTGATCCCACTCTCTGTGCCACTGAGAAAGACCATAATGAGCAGTGGTAGCAAGACAGACCTCCGAAGAGCAACACTTGTCTCTGACCACAGATCTCTGGCTGTGGCCCTCCAAAACATTGCTAATCCACTGAATAGTTCAGCCTTCAAATCCACCTCCCCAGTTAAAAGACAAGAATGTGGTATAAGGCCTTGTCAAAAGGTTCTTCCTGTTATTTTCGATGTCCCTCATGAAGTTCTGTTCTGTTTGTGCTTTGGTTTTCCTGATCTCATATCCAGGCATATCCAGACAGCATCCCTGCGTACCTCCCAGGCCACCCGTGCCTGCTTCCACTGCTACTATTTTTCCTTCTTTTCCCTCGGTCTTTCCAGCAGGTCCTTGCTCAGCTGTGCTTCTTTCCTGCCTTCTCTGCTTCATTTGTTCTGCTGAAGGGTGGAGAGCTCTTGTGCTCTCAGACAGGTGTCCTTAAAGACCTCCATGAGTTCTGCTCCATTCCTTTGTCCCTAAGGACTACTTGGCAGGGGATCTCATCCAGTAATTCCCTAAACAGCTGGAAGCTCACACTCCTCCTAAAGTTCAGGGTCTTGGGGTCTTGACTTTTGTTTTGCTTTGTTTTGTTTTCCCCCAAGCCTGTATTCCTATAGATCACAAACTCATCATGTCCCATCACATGACAGTGTTTAGTCTGAAAATGTTTAGCTGGGATTTTCTCACAGTAGATAATGCTTATAGAATAATACTTTTTAAATGTATTATTTGTTTGTGTGTGTTTAATCACTTAGGGAACAATTCCAAAAGGGATTATAATTGTTTTTCATGTTGAAAACACTGTAAGCTGCACAGAAATCTAATACATGTAAATGAAATTGATATTTACAATGATGCTTATTCTTAAGTAGACCATAACTGCTTGGTAGATGAATCATTTTACAGTAGAGATCTAATTTTACCAGATAAGAAAAAAATAGTCCATTTGCTTTAAAATCATGCTAGATGAAAGCAAGGAGCGATTTAATCATCAGCTGTAGTCTTGGTACATTTATGGAGAAGGAAGTCCACAAATGTAAGAAAAATTATCCCTATATCAAAAGTATGGTTTTTTTTATCAGCCTTTTTTTAACAAATATATGTCTGTGTACAAATATATGCATGTTGAACATGAAAAGGAAATAACGGGAATGCGTAAGACAGGGAAACATACTAATTAGGCTTCCAATTAAGAACACAATCAGCATAAGCACAGAGCTGCCATTATTCTTGCTGTGGAAGTGCAAACAGTGCTACAACAATAGCTGATATCAAGCATGCCCAAGTAGAAGTCTTATGCTAACACATTCCTACACCCCACTGGTAAAAAAAGAAAGGGAGATATCCCCAAGAACAGCTTTTTCTTCAAACAGAATAAGCAAGAAAACTATCAGTTTAGTATGATGAGCATAATCACACATGTCATTTTTCCTTAAATATTTCATGAAATCAAAAGGACGTTTGTGAATACTTTCTCATTTCTCTCTTAATATTGGGATCCCAATTAGAAGTTTATGCAGTGAAAAAGTATGTAAATCTCTTCATTATCAGTCAGTTGTAATATGAGAAAGGGCAAGTGGTCCACGTTAGGCAGGGTTATAACAGTTCAGTTCCTATTATAATTAATGAGAGTGGCATGGCTAAATGCCATCACACCGCTTTAGGTATCCTCAGGCCTAATTCAATTCCCACTGAAAACAGTGGGGATCAGATCATTCAATTAACTTCAGTGGCCTTTGGATTGGATTGAAGACTCCCCTGAATGTGATGAAGTTCTCTATTGAGAGACTAAGCAATTCCAATTCCAATTAAGTTTTGCAACTTCTTACTCCAGAGTCTTTTCTAGAATGAAATCAAAGTGGAGATTGCACCTTAACTCATTGAAATCCTTGAATAAGCGGTTTAAGTCTAGAGATTAAAAATATATATATTATTACAGAAAAAAAAAAACGTAGTAATCATAATTGTGTTCAAATGTTGCCTGTTTTCAGCATGCCATTCTGCGAAAAATTAGCTGCAGTTTCACTCTTTTGTTATAATGTTAAGAAGGACAATGACATTGCAGCTCAATACAACTCAAGTAAAATTGCTCATCAGAAATGTGTTTTTCCACATACTTAATGCTTGTTTATGTAGTTACTTCTAAGGACACCTTCACTAAGGGTGCTGTCATCTTCAAAGTATCAGAAAATATATGTGCAGTACACATTTCCAAAAGACAGCAGTAAATTAATTGACAGACATGATTATTGCGCCTTCAAGAAACATTGAGAATGACAAATGATAATTTCCTCATAAATTATGCTTAAAGATGAAAAACACAGTGTAACCTCATTTTATTAATAAAATCTTATCTGTACTAATGGAGGAGGAACAATTTGGGTTTACAGTGTTTGTCTGACTTATTTTCTTCATAGAATTGTCCAGAATTTGCAGTCATGTGTGTATAGGAAAAAAAAAAGAATGATATTCAGTATGAGCAGCAGGAGATATTTTGCCTCTCCTGTGTTGCGGTGGTACTTGTACTGAGCTTTGATGACTGACAGGAGAACTGAGCTGCAGCCTACTATTTCAGAACAACTTACCAAGAAAGCATTGAAGTTTTCTGTTTGTCAGGACTGGGAGGATGAAAGAATAAAAAAAGAAAAAAGAAAAAAAAAGAAAAAAAAAAAGAGAACATTTTAGACTCAGAGAATCCAAAGTAACAATTCTGCATTTTCTCTATGCTTTCAAGCTGGAAGGTTTTCATCATTTTTAATACAAAGAATACTTTTTAATAACTATCTTTTTGACTGAAGCCTCCCCCATGCTGCAGTTCTATTCAGGGAAAAGCTGGATATGTTCAAGTTCCAGAAACATCATTATTTCCCCTATTCTGCCTACTGCTTCTAAGATTTTCTATTAGTTGTTACGTGTGTGACATCAAGGAGAGAGGTCTGAGCCTTGAACAGCTCTTCACCACTTCTAGGGGCATTAGGATCCAAGGAGTTTGTTCCAGGCCGTATTTGCTTTTCACATGGCAGATTTTGTACTCTAGCATGTCTTTACTGAGAGAGGGAAAGGACCATGTCAAAATACAATTGTATACTTAAGATTTTGATTATTTCAGTGCAGTGTAACTGGACATCTGGACTGTTTGCATGGACAGTAATTAAGGCAACTTTCAGCTGTGATGCATTCTGTCTATTGCAACCTGTGCATTGCAAGAACTCTTAACAGTTATGTTGCCTTTTAGAGAGGAATAACAAAATGAATGGAGTCTTTACAGCCAGGGAAGGGTTTTCTCTTCCTACCCATAGATGGCAGAGGAGAACCCAAGCCAGGAAAGATTTTTAGCTACTGACAGCGAAATTGAGTTGCTACAGCCTGACTCACAAGGAAGATGCTGGGTGAGCTCTGAGGCCAAGGGAGAGCAACTACTGTAACAACTATGCCTGCTTTCAAGAAAAGCATGTTGTGATAACGTTAATAGCAGCGCATTCCTCATTGCTTTATGAATAATTCTTGTCAATGTCATGTGCCTTTTAAAGAATTGAAAGTTTTTATACTGCAGGAAAACTATCTGACTGTCATTCACAATTATATGCAAAGTACTTCAGGGACTATGAACACATACCTAGGAATCTCTTAGAAGAAACCATCAGAGACTGATACAAGGATTAATACCAAAATGTCCTTAGTAAATGAAGAGTTTCGATCACAGAAACTTGAGGCTTCACATCTTGTATTTCTTCACTGATTTTACTGAAATTGCATCAATGTGAAGTTAACAGTGTAAAGAATGAGATGGAGTAACTGGAAGTGTTATTCTATTTACAAGGAAGTTTATATCACTAATGTTTTCTGTTGTAAATGTGAGTTCCCTATAGAATGAGTATTCCTACCACTGTCCTCTTGCTACTGGCAAATAAAATTATTATCAAGTATTATCTCAGTTGGCATTTGAGCTGCAAAGTGAATATATTAATGATAATTATAGTAGTGAGTCACTACAATGAATATTTGACTCTTTGAAAAAAAATTACAGTAAATATTGCATTGACAGATTTATTTATTTATTTATAGGGATCTAATAGAAACTGAAGTCTTTTGAGAGTAATAATTTGTTCTGAGTGCTGAATAGGTGACAAATTCTCATGCTGGTAGGTTGCATCTAAAATTACCCCTCTGCACGCTCACATACTAGCTAACATTTCATAGGAGCTTTTATAAGAATGCCATAATTCACGAAACTAGTTCTAATTTCTGCTCGAGAGGAATAACATCTTGGACTGCTTTTTTCTCCTACCTTATTTGCTTTCTATTGTTATAAGATCAAGTCTGAGTCAGGGGGATTGCTTTAATTGTCAGAGAAACTCGGCTGATCTGTAGATCAGGAGTATCACTAAACCATTCACCTCCCTGAAATGCTGCTGCTGCTAAGAACCACTGCCACCAACTCCCCTCCAACTCCTTCCTCTGTCAGTATCTTCAGTGTTTTTTAAATGCCACTTGCCTCCTAGTTACCGTGCTTGAGGGAGAAAAGCCTTAAAGCTTTTAAAAACTAAATGCAGTTTTTCTCATTGTTTCTGCAAAACCCAAGTTTGTTGATCTTTAGGTATGCTGCAAGGAAAATCTATTCATAACAGCTTCTACTTGGATCACAAGGTTTGTATTACCTTTTGGGATGAAAACACGTTCTTTCTCTTGGGTACTTAATCAGCATGGCAGATACTTATATAACCTGGATTCAGCAAAAATTTAATGTTATTTCTGCACGTTTTAAGCTCCATTTGCAGATCCTGTACCTGCAGGTTATACAATACAAAGTTTTTTGCACAATTTCAGGATAAAGGCCTGAATAAATTGCAAGCTAGCTGAACTTTAAACAAATGCTAAATTTAAAAGCAGGTACAAACAAAACAAAACAAAACAAACAAACATAAAAGCACTCACAAACAAGTCAGTATTTATGTTTGTGTTTCTTTTTTCCCTAACATCTATTCAAATAGCAGAGAACAGGTATTTGTTTTAAGAGAATGAAATTGTAAAAATTGATTACGCTAACACACACCCCGCATGTCACTTGCCTTTAAAGCAAAATATTACCAAGCTTTCTTTTTCACTTAAAAACTTTATTACTTTACCACTATGTTGTAAACAATTTTATATATCAGGATTATAGTAATTTCATTTCTGAATGTCTGCAGTTCTCTGGGCACTGACTTTGCATAATGAAAGCAATAATATACCAACTTTAGGCATGGTAGCATTAAGCCATAGCTTAAATTTCTTCCTCTTGCACGTAAAGCTAGTTGAAGTTCCACACTTTGGACACAGCTCCCGTGCACTGTCTAGCTACAGACATCATACTTACATTCCAAGTTTTATTCCCAACTTCACAGAATCATAGAATCCTTAGAGTTGGAAGGGACCTTTAAAGGTCGTTTTGACCAACTCCCATGTGTTGAACAGGGATATGCACAGCTAGATCAGGTGATCAGGTTACCCAGGGCTGGATCCAGCTTTGCCCTGAAAGTCTCCAGGGACGGGGCAACAACCGCATTACTAGGCAGCTTGTTCCAGTGTCTCACCACCCTCACTGTGAAAGACATTTCCCTTATATCCAACCTAAATCTCCCCTCTTTAATCTTGAGGCCATTTCCCCTTGTTCTATCACCACAGACCCTGCTAAAGCGTCTGTCCCCTTCTTTTCTGTAGATTCCCTATAGATGTTGAAAGGCTGCTGTCAGCTTTCTCTTCTCTGAGCTGAACAGCCCCAGATCTCTCAGCCTGTCCTCGTAGGAGAGATCTTCCATCCCTTGGATCATTTTCGTGGCCCTCTCTGGATCTGCTCCACCAGGTCAGTGTTTCTCAAACAAACTTGGTGGCCTTTTATGATGGCATTCCAGCATCAGTGGATGAAGGAAGAACATCTGACATCATCCACCTGGACTTGTGCAAAATGTTTGGCACTGTCCCTCATGACTTTCTGATCATCAGATTGGAGAAAAAGGGATTTGATGGATGGGCCACTCACTGGGTAAGGAATTGGCTGACTGGTCACACTCAGAGAGTTGCTGTTAGTGGCTCGATGTCCAGGTAGAAACGGTGATGAGTGGTGTTCCTCAGGGATTGGTGCTGGGACCAGTGTTATTTAACATCTTTGTATGCAACATGGACACTGGAATCAAATGCATCCTCAGCTAGTTTGAAGATGACACCAAGCTGAGTGATGCACTAGAAGGCCTGAAAGTCCCTTCCAACTCAAACCATTCTATGTTTCTACTATTCCTATTAAAAACAGGTTTTCTGTGTGTGGCTTTAATTACATACAGGCATAATCATAAGCTGCCTCTTACAAGAATGCATTTTTTGTGACTTTCTTTTCTTCCATCATGGACAGCAGCAAAATAATCAGAAGTTTCCATGAGAGAAGAAACAAGATAAAATCCTCTGCATACATTTCCTTATTCCCAAGCTTAAATCAGAACCTTTAATGTATCTTTAACATAGTTTGCATTTGTTACTCATATAATTAATGTTTTGACTGACATGTAGACATTAGCTTAATAGAGAGTTCAGGGTTCTTAAATCAAGACAGGGTTTTGGGTTCTCATAGAGCAATATTCCAGCCACATATGTTGTAACCAAAAAGCAAGATGGATAATGAGTTCATGCATCCATTGAAGGAATTTTAAGATACATGGTGGACTGTATTACAGCAATAGCACATTACACTGAAATTAGTGCATGATAATTTGTCTGTCATGGTCACTGTTAAAGGAAAAAGACTAAGCAGGGATATTCATGGGTCAGATTGAAGTATATCTTATGAGATGTAGGATGAATAAGAAAAAAAAAAAGAAAGAAAAACTGTGTGAATGGAATAATTTATAGTCTTACAGAAAATTCCAGTCTGAAAGTGTTGTTTTAGCTCTTTCAGTAGCTTCACAGCTTATGCAGTCACCACCTAACAAATACTCAGGTCCTCACCAGGCCTCTGATGAAGCGAGTATGCCTGAGTATTTTCATTTCTTACTGCTGAAGAAGAATTATATCTCCGACAATAGTGACACCCTGTTATTGCATCTGTGATGAGGGCATTTTAATGGTACAAATTGTAATGATTATGTAAGTCACTATATATATTGACATGGATAGAGACCAAGGTAAGAAGTAAAGTCAGTAGAGAATAGAAACAACACATTTAGAGTGGTAAAAAGCTATAGTAAGACCCACAGAATGAAATAACTCTAGGGAAGAGTTGGCTGAAAATTCTGAAGATCATCATATGTTTTAAGTTCTTCTCATTAACAAATAGTGAGTCAACACAGATGAACAGCTAGTATCTATTTTTATAGTTGGTGTTTTATCATAGCAATCACATTGACAGAAAAAATGATTTTTCATCTCACATATTTTATCAAGCTGGTGTGTTTCATTTTGATCCATCTGGAAACAGAGATTTGGGTAGAATTTCCCTGAATTCTATAATTAAGTATCTGTATATAAATCTCATGCCACTATTTTATTTTATTTTATTTTATTTTATTTTATTTTATTTTATTTTATTTTATGACTTACTTACCTACTGAAATATAGTCTATAATTTCTGATCTTTATTGATCTTATAATTATCATATAACACATGACAAAATAAAGAGCCTTTCTTAATCTTACAACTTAAGAATAATAGCAGTGTGATTTTTGTCTGAATGTGACAAAGGTTTACAGGAAAATAAAGTAGTCTTATAGTTCCCAGCTAAAGAAAGTAATACAAAGGAAAACGTTTGAGGCATGCTTGATTGTTAATTTGAGATAAGACTGAATTAAAGATAGATGAGACAGTGACTCATAAGAGAGAGGTCCTTCTCCCTCCTGTCTGTGGGAATACAGACTACACCAAGGTAGATGGACTAGGCAGGGAAGGGCAGATCTCATTATTATATTTGCACATATGCTGCAATACATTAATGTCACTAACGAAAAAACAAAGTTATGATGAATACAAGAAAATTGAGTACTTTTATCATTAGAAAATAAATACTGCACGCTTGCCACAAAATTGGGGTATTTTTTCCCCAAGTAGATTATTAATATTTCAATGAAATAAGAAGTACATTCTAAACTTAAATCTTTGCAACTTACTTAGAGAACAATTACTCTTTGTTCTAAGTTGGCAAAGTGTATAAACTAATTTACTGCATCAGTGGTTGTAATTAATGTTTCCTACCACGTCTGAGATCATGTACACTACATAACACCTGTAATTTCCCAGGTCATTGGTAATACATTACTGCTGTGATGCTAAGAATTCATTCACGTGATACATTTTCTTTCTTCATAGCGAAGATTACTGCTCATGCTGTCTTAGAACCTTTTTCCTTAGAATATTCCAGCATGCCCCAAACCATAAATTCTTTGAAGTCTCTATAGATTTCATAAAGAATTAAGCAATTTATGGTGAAAACAGAAGAAATATTACCAGAAGAAAAATACGGTAGTATTTTCCTCTACACATAATATTCTTGACAGTGTTCATCTTCTGAGTTCACTATGACACAGGAGCTAGTCAGCTGAGAAGAATATAGGAGGCTGCTTATAATTACCTGAACACTGGAGCAAGTACTAACATCCCCTTGTCCTGTGATCAGAGCCAAACCACAGTCAGGAATATTAATTAGAAAGTCTTCTCCTCGCTCCAAGTAAACAGCTTTAAAATGTTCAGTGTACATTAGAATCACGAGTGCTCAATCAAAATAAGATCATATTAAGGGCTATCACAAGTAGTTTTATTGAACCATTCCATTTTGGGTAGGAGAACAAAAACTTATTTTTGTGGTAGATATCCTAGACTAAGTACCTAACAGTGAAACCAAAATGACAACTGATCAAAACAAGCCCCATCAGACAAGTGGTTAGTGAATGTAGTGAATGAGATGGCAAGGAAAGCTCGAGCATAAGACAATTAATTTTTAATTAATTAAATAATTAATTAATTAACTCTTGATTACAATAACTCCAAGAACAGTAATATTGTTGCTGAGGTTAAAGTAAGACAGAATCACTCCATGAGTCGTCCTACTCATATTCAACATTTAGATCCATCAAGTGATGGATTTGGCTCACAAATGATTAAATGAATACCATATTTGGTAAGCATTTCATGTAGTACGGGAAAGAACATTTAGATATACACAGTGAACTTCTAAATTTCTATCCATATTTTGTGCTCCCCTCAAATTTCAGTATTCAATCTCAATCTCAGTGTTTCTCAGTATTCAGAGTATCATCGTGACAAATTGACAATGGAACTACCAAGCTTGCCTGATCTAAATTAGACAGCGCTTCAAATGATGAATGGCAGTGGGGCATCATTGGCAGAAAGCCATCTCTGTGGTAATTATTTCAACAGAATTTTTGTATTGAAAACTCATCTGTTTCCATCTGAAGTATTTCCACCAAAGGTATATAGTTTTCTTGAGCATTCCCCGCTGTCCTCTCTCTGTTGCCTCAACAATATAAATTATCCACATTGGCATGTGGGAATCTTGAAGATTTTTTTAAGGAACTAAAAAGAATTGGTATGTCACTGACGTTTTGGTTAGTTGCCCAACGAAAAGAACAGGGCTCATATATTTTATTTCTGACAGGTTTCTGGAAACTGAAGAAATAGAAACCAACCAACTTCTGAGACTTCTGGCAGAGAGGGGAGAATTCACTGACAATTGCAATAAGGCAATTATTGGATAACTTACCTTTAGGGAAAGTGTTTTTGTAACTTTGTAATTGGAGATTTAGTTAAGACCAGAATCAAGAGGGTTCGTATTTCTACTATATATCATATTTTAATTGCTTTTTACAGTCTGGCTGAAAGTGCCACAAGGTATGGAGTGATAATTTGAAGATATTGTACATTTTCCTTTGGGAAATGGCAACAATCAGCAGCAGCGGGAAGCAGCGGGAGGCAGTACTCCATAGGAATTGCCTCCATCCAGGCAAACGTCTCTGGGAATTCAGTACAATGCTTCCTGTACCAGTTTGAAACTTGTCTCTCTGGTGAACAACTGTTACTTGTTTCAAGGAGCATCTTTGTTTCTTTCTTGGTGATTTTTTCTCATTTGTCTTTTACATGATCAGCAGATAGAGTGCCTTAAGAACTCTTATGTGCTAAGATGTAACTTGTGTTTCATACAAATGAGAATCAGGCTTAACATTTTAATAACTGATGGCAGCAGCCTTACTGCTTGCTCATTAGCAGAAACGTGTGTCAAGTTTTTGAAGTGGTTTGCATTCTGACAGTAGTTTCAGGGGATTTGGATGTGCATCTCCTATTTCCCAATGTTTTAGCTACTCTTTTTGGAATCTGACACTATTCAGTAGTGATGATACCAATTGGGTTTTACAGAAATTACTGTAAAAGCTATAACTTTTTATAGTGAATCACAAGTTCTTACTACAGCTACTAAGAGCACTCTTAGTACTTTCATAGCTTGCCATAAAAAAAAATTCTGCATGAAGATAATCTCTGTATTAAATTGTTAGACTTTTTTTTTTTTTTTTTTTTAACAATCCAAAAGCTTCCTGGAAACATTAAAATAAAATACTGAAATTACTTTTACTACTGGACTGTCTCCTTGTAAGGTCACAGTTTTGGAGGATAACCTGTTTTACAAGCAGATGCATTGCTGAGAGAGGGAGCATGTAATAGTGTTAAAGCTGTACAACCTGGAATGCCTTATAAGAGAGTTTAGTGTGTCTCAGCAAAATTTCATTCCAGAAGAATTCAATCAGTTCTTGGGAGAACTTTCTGATGTGAAAAAATAATTGAGTGCTTGACATCTAACTTGATAGGTCAAGCACTGAAAAGGCAATATCTCAGCAATAAATTGGGATGAAATTGTAGAATTTTAGTTGTGAGGTGAGCTTGCGGTTTTGTGGAACATATGGTTTGGATGCCGCGGGTATCCGAGAGTGCTTTCCATTAGGACAGTAGCAAACCAAAAGCAATGCATTTCTGTTTTTTCTTCCAACTTGATAGATTTTAGATTAACTACTTTATATCACACTAAGAATTCTAGAAGCTAGCTGACCTAGAGCTTAACTCAAAAAGGGATATTTCTTGTTCTAAGTTAGTAATCTTCATCCTCAAATGTGTCCTTTTTTTTTCACAAGGAAAAAGAAAATGCTGTAAGGAGAGATTACTTTTGTTGTGCAGTATGGACAATCTTTTACTCATAAATGACTATGACTGTAACAAATGCAATAATTTAATTGCAAATATTACTTATCTTCTAATTTTGCTGGTCTTGATTGGTGGGTTGTTAAGAAGAGTCTTAGTAGTCAAGTATTTCATACAATTACTCTGGGAACCTTTTAAGCAAGTGACAGTCTAATACTGTCTCATGACATTCACACAAATAGCACCTTATGCATCTTACTTCTTTAGGTTTTCATGTTTTATTTTTGTTTGTTGCTTGTTAGGAAAATTAAGAAATAAGATGATAAGACTTTTATTTACAAGCTTAAATGGAATTTTTACCCATAGCCATGATACTTTCACAGTCATGAAATACCATTACTCTGCCCTTTATAGGTAGTTCCGTAGTGCCATAGGATGAGCTGGAGGGGAAGAAGACAAGCATGTCTGAACAGAGAACTTTTTCTGAGGCTACATGAGAAAAAGAGA
Organism: Perdix hodgsoniae; assembly: GCA_035772895.1. Lineage (NCBI taxonomy): Eukaryota > Metazoa > Chordata > Aves > Galliformes > Phasianidae > Perdix > Perdix hodgsoniae. The sequence continues at coordinate 96,489 of JAPSGF010000131.1, forward strand.
GTCTGCCTCCTATGGAAGAAAGTATGGGCTACTCAGACAGAGTACAGAGAAATTGTTAAGATATGCAGGGAGAAGATTAGAAAGGCAGAAGATCAGCTTGAACTCAAACTGGCCATTTTAAAGATGATCTGAACATTTCATATTCCAAGCTTGCAGTTTCAATTTTACAGGGAATGTGTGATAGTAATTTAACCCTAAGTTTCTCACTATTTTTGCTTTTTACTGTGCTTTTAACGAGCAGTTGTCACTGATCCTTACGCAAGTTGAAATGTGAATTTTGACTAGACAGCCATCATAATACCATGTGTTGTTCTTTGTTTTTATTCCATTGCTTAGAGCAATTATTATGTCTTTTCTTGATGAACAATTTGAAAACAATAGGAAAGATCATGCATTTCATTTTCTTAAACAGGGAAAGCTGTTTATTCTCCTTTGAGATCAGACTGACACTCAATGTTCACACTTGGGACTTTATTTCCTTGCAGCTCCCAACTCAAAAACAGTAGCATTTTTGACTGGAAGAACAGTGTGGAAAGCCTTGCTTTTAAGAACTCTCAATGTCATTTTCCATGACATTTAAGAGACTTGTTGCTGAGCTTTCAAAGCTTGCTATTAGCGTAAATACTGGATTGAATTTCCTTATCACATTCTTACCTACTAAGATAAAATCTATCATTATTAAGATGTAAATCATGACAATAAATCTTTGGTACTTGTGGATGGTAGTGATAATCCAATAAAGACATAAATGGATGAGAGAAATACATTATATCTGTGTAGAGTTTCAGATTTACAAAATATGTCGTGTAAGTATATAAAGAAACCTGTTTTTGATTGCTATGGAAAATTTATCACATCATGATTTTTGTAATGTATAAATGTTCATATAAATATTCACTACCAGTAAGAGCAATTTAGTGTCTAATCAGACATATCTGATTATTTATTGCACTATGATTCTACTGCTGTAAACACTTTCATGTCATAAAATTTACATTAATGTTATGCTACATGAACTTGTCCTGAAAAGCAGTTCTCTCCATGTAGAAAAGGAATATTGAAATATGCATTCCCACTTCCAGCAGTGAAACAGTTTCTTGAATGGAGATACCAATACTCACTTTTTCATTTTCTCTTCAATAGCTGATAGCTACAGCCTCTCATATCTCTGGTCACAGAGAGTTACAGAGCCACAGTAGCCCATAAGATAGGGTTTGTAATGGTGGCTTTCAATCTCTGGTCCCTGGACTAACAGAGAGTAGCTCTGGGTATCCAGAGGCAGGAACCAGGAAAAAACAACCTGCTGTTAGATTTAAATTTGTAATTTAAAATAGAAATAAATCAAAGCTATGTAATGCTGAAACTGCTGTCTTTAATAACCACTAGGATGTTAACAGGCTAGTAGATTTTAGATTTCTAATTACTAGAGATTATAATGGTAGCTTTTTTAATGGCATGCCCAAAGGTCGTTGGAGAGCAGGGATGCTGGGGGCTTGCTTTATCTGTCTGCTTTTTTGTTAAAGAAATCCACACTGCACAGAAGGACTCGACTCCAAGGATTCGAAATTGCAGACAGTTTCTGTTCCACGTACTTCCAGCAATTGTTGGCATCTTTTAAGACTGTCTGGATAGAATTTATTAACATATATAGCCAGAGCTCTGTCCTCTATTGAAAGGCAATATAACACACGTTCCTTGACAGATTAAAGCAAGCGGTACCATAAATTGTGCAGACTGAGCCCTCTTACACGGCTTACCCTAATCATAGCTCTGCCATTTGCTTCTCATGACAGGATAAAAATACAAGTCTCATAAAACTAAAATAAAATAGACAGTCTGCCATTCCTCCCTTAGAAAACATTTGTCAGAATCTCTTCAAAAATAATTGGGAAGAAAATGTGCTGAATTCAACAATCTATTGAGTCATTTTTAAAGCCCATCCAAGCATGTTAAAAGGCAGCATTCGTTATGATCAGCTAGCTTGGGAGCCTTTCCTACTTTGCTTTTTTCCCCCATAAGTTTCCCTTGACTTTAAACTTAAATATTTATCCAGTGATCAAGAAACAGTGAAACATTTACATTCACTTACTGTACTACAGTATCCAGTGTTGGAAATCATGCTTTTTTCCATGCATTTTTTCTACATCTTTGTGATTTACATTCTTTTCCCTCTGTACAGAATCTGCTCTTGAATTGCTGCCGCTTAATGAAAGCAGTGCAGAAGTCTTTCACTATTTGTGAAAAAAATCAGCTCGTGGTACATTCTTGTCAGCCCTTTTCAAATAGAGATGCTGATAAATGATGGTGTGAAAACCGAACTCTTCTAGTGTAACAGACTGAGGCTGGCATCAGCAGCAGCGGCAGCAGTTTCCTTTCTCTGTAAGGGAATGGCCTGTGTCATTCTGGAAAATGAGCATTCACCAACATGTAATTGCCCAGAGCAGCTCTGGGGAGGTGTTCTGACATTCCAGTGGCACAGGAAGCCAGAAATATTTGAACTAAGGATTGCAGTCTGCTAGAAGCAGTGCGGTAGAGAAACAAGTCAGCACCAGAAGCTGTTTTCTGCATAGATGGTGGAGATGCAGCGCTCTTTCTGAGCTGTCACCTCAGAAAGGTGAGGTGAGGAAAAGAGGTTGACCCGTTTGTTTCATGTTTGCACAACAAGGCCAGGAAGCAGGGACAGAGCAATTCCTGTGGCGAACATCTCTACACTGTACTTCTGCCTATCAATGCGAAATAAAGGTGTCTTCCTAAAGGACAAAAAGCATAAGATGTGGGTTATGGCCCCTTAAAACAACGAACTGTGACATCTAGTTTATGACATGTATGATAGACCTAGAAGCATGCAGCCTCCCTGTAAAAAAGAGAACAGTTATACAGTTTTGGTACAGGAAGGACCAGATTAAAAAGCTTTGTTTTGCACATAGAGGAACCTTTCAAAAGCAAAGAGTGGCTTACTGCTTGAGAGTTCAAGACTGGTAGACCTAATTCAGGACTGTGAGCTATTTATATGTAATCCATACCAAGTTGTTCTGCTTTCAGAAAAGCTTGATCTTTTTTAGAGGATTTTTATAACCTTTTATAACCAGAAAGACAAAATTTTGTTAGCCATGTAGAGTTTATTTAAAATACCAATGCACAAAAACTATGTACAACATTCCTGTATTCAATTGTTAGATTTTTTTATCCACAGAAATGATTCCAGTGTTCAAATAGCTCTATAAGGAACATCGCTTTTACAGGAATATTGTGACATTTCATTTTGCAGACAGGCCACACTGGACTCTCGAGTGTTCCCAAGAAACCAAGCAGACTGGCTGATGCAAAATAAGTCCCAGGATAGATTGCACACTGCAGTTATACAAAATCGGCAAAATAATTGAACCAGAAAGTAATAAAGCTAGTCATAATAGTGCTCAGCTTCACTATGATTTGTCATATCCAATTGGATTAATGTCTCAGTACATAGGTACAGGCAAGTCAGGTAGTTTAACATACTTACCAGTGGTGAGATTAAAAAGGATTCTCTGCCTGATATGTGAAAAAGTGCTGAAATACAGTATATTCAGATTTCAGCTACACAGGCTCCTGTTAGGCATTAGAAACTGCATATTAGCCAGGATTGAATAAAACATCTGTATTGGGCTTACGAAGCAAGGTTTTGGTAGTCTGCAGTTGCAAGGAAGGAGGTAGAAGAAAGAGAGTGGATGGGGAAAGGTTTTTTTATTTTGCTTTTAGTTCTCACTTCTCTAGTTTGACAGTAATTGTTTGTAGTCAGTGAATTATATCAGTCTCCTTTATGCTGCTCTGTTTTGCCCAAGACAGTAACTGGTGAGTGATCTTGTCCTCATCTCAAATCATGGGCTCTTTTATCATATTTTCTCCCTCTGTCCTTTTGATGGGGAGTGAAAGAGCATCATGGTGGCCTTTACCCGCCCATCAGTAGTTAAACCACTGTGCCATGAAGGACTGGTACTAGGTGCTGCTTAGTATCTGTAACAGAAGACTGAATTTTCCCTTTGCTAGTACATGAGGAATGAAGGGTTTTATCTTTTTGCTTTTAACACACTTGAAAACACTGATTCTTTCAGCTCACACTATTCCTCTTTCACATGACTACCCAAAACACCAGTTACAGCATCATAAAATTGGTTTGCCACTCCATGTACTCCAGATCCTCTGAGTGCCTGGCATCTGCTTGCAGGTTAGGGAGCTCGTTCAGCTATGCACAGATTACATTTTAATTTCTAATTCTTTGAGTAATCATTTGCCTGAGACAGAAAAGATAAACAAAGCATATGTTTTTCTATTAAAAACAATTATAGTCAGCGTCCATTGTGGCATATTACCATATCACAGATTTTTAACATAAGAATATGCATTGCAAAGGATATGTATGATTAGTCCTTTCAAGCATATTTTCTCTGTAGATTTTTACCAAAGCAGAAAGCTAGATCTTCAAATGTATTTCAGTACCACAAACACATCTTGGAGTCAGGACATACAGAGTGGAATTAAATGTCCTGGCTTAAGCATTTGGGCAAGAAAATCACCGTATGTCCCAAAATAATTTTCACAAAACAGACTGGGAAGTTGCTAACCAACAGAACAGGGAGTTTTGAACAACCTACTTGGCATGGTTGAGGGCATTCTTTCTCTCCATTTTCAATGCAGAGTGCTCTACATCTGTGCTGCTCCCTAGGAGAAAAACTGAAAATAAATAGAGGTTTTTGTGTGGAAAATAAATTACCTGAGTGGCTATGGCAGAAGTGTGTAACAGCATATAGAGTGCAGGGATCAAGCCATCACACAGTTTCTAACAATAACTTAAGTAAACTGAATTGCTTTGAATATGCTACAGCTTTAAAAACTACATTTTCATATCATGTGTTATTGTAAGTTGTGAAATGCACTGCTGAGAGCCAGAATGCACTTATAAATATTTATAAATTGTAAATAATTGCAGAAAAATTTTAAAAATTTTCAAAGAGCAGACTCCCATTGCTGTCTGTTAGCAGTGATAACTGCACTGTATTCATGGATATTCCTAAGTCACAAGGTTATTACCACAAGCTGGGAGGGAGGATTCCTCCATGCTCTTCCTGTTCATGCTCCCTTTGCTTGAGCATCAAGTGTGGATTCCAGCAGAGGGACACATCTCTGTGCAGTTCAGGGGGAAGAAAGAAAGAACAGGGCTGGGGAGAAAAACAGGTTTGGAACAGAGGTGAATGAGGGAAAATTGATTTGCGTTTTAAAAGCTGAAGATGATATTAAAAATGAAGTAGTCGGAGTGATACAGAAACCATGATCCTATGTTGCTTAGACATTCAGTCCGACAGTGAAAATAAGCAGCTCTTATACCCCTGCTAACTTTCAAAGCCCATCTAGAGAGGATACGGATCCATTTCCATCCAGACAGGCAGTGTTCTGCAATCCTTATTGTACAGAATGCCTTTTTCCCATCTCTTGCCCTGTGAGGCTTCAGCCCTAGAAACTCCAGTCCACATTTAACTGAGTCCATTTCAAAAGTTTTCATCTCTATTTAGAATTTAACATCTATCCTTAGGAGCAATTTAACTTATCCTGCCTGACTTAGAAACAAGCTCAGAATAAAATACTGATTATTGTCTAAACTTTATCCTACCACTCTCAGTAGGGTTTGGAAGTTTCCATGGAAATGACATTTTCTCTATGACTCCTACCAATTTCTAGTTTTAGCTGGATTGAAGAACAGCGAAAGCAACATGATAAAGGAAATCTTTTCTACAAAATTCCACAAAAAGTTTGGATTCAGTACTTTTAAAAAGATTTAATTGGGTGACAAATCATTTCCCAACCACCAAGTATTCACAGAACTGTATTTGGATGAATCAGATAAAAGAAATATGGTAAAGGATCTGTTCCCACAGTTCTTAGCAGATAGCCCAACTATAATGGTCTTTTTCTGAGCCGGAAAAGTCAGAGAGGATTCATTTAGTTACACAATTCACCATTCCTTTAGAGCTTACCCTCTAAAAAATGTAGAGACACATGTAAAATACAGAGCACTAACTTTAGTATCAGTGAATGTGATGCAGAAATACCATGCTGAAAAAAAGAATGCCTTCTTCCACGCTTAAGATGATGATAACATAATGTGGAGTAAAACATAGATCTGACATTGTATATGAGCCAAAGAATACAACTCTAGATCTGAGGCAATGGAAAACAGTTTCAAAAATGAATGGCATTTCAGTATTGATCTCTTATGTTTGTAACATCTTAGAAACGTAACGAAACAACAAGAAGTAAAAAGTTTCTGCATATAATAAGATGCTGTTTGTTTGTTTGTTTGTTTTTACAATGAGGGAATTTATTTTCAAAATCCTTATATTGACACATTATTAAAAATGGAAATTCACAGATACAATTCAAGCTGCAAAATGTCAAAACAAACAAACAAACAAACAAAAACACAATGAATATTCTGATGATCTACAAAATGCTGTCAAACCCTCAATGTCTGTACAGAGAAGTGACATACTTCCTGGTTAGATAACAATAACATCTGATATACATCGGTCGCTCTGAAAGTATGACATACTTTCATGTATGGAAGTGACAGCAGATAGGAAGAGCGCAATAACAGTAGTTGATAGAGCAAGTTCTCAGCTGCAGAATACTATTTTTCAACACAGTCACCACCACCAGCAGTGCATTTCTACGAGTGATGAACAAACCCTGCATGCTGTTCTCATAACTACCTGCACCAGAGGAAGTGATCCACTGTTGCTGTCGCCACTGTTGGAACACACCACCCACTGTCTCACCGTGCTCACATCCGCTGCTTGCTCTCCATCACCATTCAGCAGGAGACAGTGAATGCCAGTGGATGCCATTTTTTCCACATGGAGGAATTCAATTCCACACATTTGCTTTGTACACTCTTCCATGTCAGGCATCATTCTGTCAAACTGTCCCTCTGCTGCCATCTGTCACACAGCAACAACATGTAATGGGATATTGGTGGGAAGGTTCAACCTCTACTTCCAAACCACCAACCTCTGACATCACTGGCCAACATCATAACACAGGAGGCACTCCTTTTGGAGAAGCCCTCCTATATATGCATTTGTATTTGTTCACGGTTGAGGAACAGAAAGATACTCTTCTAAACTGAAATCCTGGCTTCATTAGGTGTGAAGATTTAATATGTGATATCTATAAGGAATAATTTTAAATCAGACTGTATTTCATATTATACAGTAGTTATTAATATAACAAAGATACTTTTACGATAGCGAATTTATGTCACAAGCATTCTCACTTCTACTTACTGAAAGTCAGATGAAAAATAAAGGAATGAATCAAATTTAGCTCTCTAAAAGACAATATATAATTAATAATCAAGTAGAAATAAGAGAATGTACTGAATCAAATTAGGAAGAGCAATGCAATATCAATTAAAATTAACATATAAAACAAAGCTATATTGAATCCACTTGATATTTCCCTGAGTGAGTCAGAGAGATCAGTTGCACATAATTTTTTTAATGCATCTGGCATATTGTGCTAAATGTTAATGATTACATTTTAAGGGTTTAATGGTTACTATATTTTTAATATAAGAAATAGCCATTCTAATGGGAACATACATACCCTTTACTAGGCAGCTAGTTCCCCAGTAAAAGTTATAAAAAAGATTCAGAGTTCCTGAGGGGAAACCATAGAGTTGTAAAGGTATCAAGGTTAATTGTCTGAATTATTGGGACACTTTTTTCATGAGCTTAAGTTATTAAAATGAGAGGCATTGTGCAGAGAACTTTAGATGCATACTTTTGTATAAAAATGCGATGTGATATTAGGCACAAACATTAATTTTTTAAGATATCTGTGATCAAAGAGTTTTATGATAAAATAAGCATGAAATCTTATATTTCATATTCTTTAAGGATTCTTGTCTGGAATGCAGACCTTCCAGCAGGCAAGAATGCTCTAACTGATAGGTTAGAGATTGCCTTAGCTGTGATTATTTTTCTATTGTAGTCTCAATAGATCTGGGGGAAACTGAGGGAATCAGGCAGGAAGAGGGAAAAAGACATAGGAATAAAAATATAAAAATGTAAATTAAAACATTTTGGAAGTATCTTTTCCATCTCACCCCTGAGATATTCCAGAAAAATTCAATTTTGAAGATAGATTTTTCTGACTTTGCACACAAAATTATGGAATTTTGAGATTGTTTTTCAAGCTTTAAGGGAGATGTAAAGATTTGCATTTTTTAGATGCCTTTAGTGTGAGAGGAAGGCCTTGAACAGGAAAGAGATTTCTCTTTCTCTGTTCTTAGAACACTCACAGAAATGAGCTGTCCTCATAGTCAAGCATGAAAGAATTGAAATTTAATTATGCCAAAGAAAACGGGAAAGGACAGCTGAATTCTAAAATAACCATGTGAGAAACCATTGCCTAGAAGAAAACATATCTTTCCTGAACACAAAACTTCAGAGAATACATGTTATTAGCTGTAGGTAGCATTCATCTCTAATCTCTTTTTATATATTTAACAAAATGATTTCATATAAAAACAAATTTTAAAAAGGAATGTTTGTGGTTCGTTACCTAGAATCAGCAAATGCATGAAGTCCTACTTACTTAGGACTTTAAGGCATTTTCAAAGTATCAGGAAATGCAATCCTGCTCTGAGGTAGAGTTAGGAGGCTTTTAAAAAGAAAAAATAGTGGTAGTAGCAGGCAAAAAAGAATACAGACACCAATTATTTATTCATAGGACCCACAATAAAAGGACATTACAGCTGTGAAGTCAAGCTCTTTAATGATAGGAAAAGATACAATGAAAACTGGCTCACAGATAAGCGTAAAAGGTTAAATTCAGTTTACATGTGACAGCTCTTGCCTGCTTCTACCACTGCACAAATATGCAAGGAAAGGATCTGCTTGGTGATGACAGTGTCACCTGAAATAGTGGCCCATTTGTCAGGTGATGCAGACGACACTCAGGGAGTCAGAATAAAGATATTCACATTCCCTTCTGAGTTGGCATGCACAGTGATGGCTAAGGGCTTAAATACCACCACTACTCCATTTCTTCCAGCTTTGGTTCCTGAAACCCAGGCCAGTGAGAATGATGCCAGAAGAGTGGGTAGGTAGAGGGAATGGGGGCAGTGCTAAGCTTCACACTGAGAATAATGATGAAAGGACAGAGCTTCATTCATCTTAAGATTCAGAACTATACCTCGAGCTACCAAGTAAAACTCTGTCTTATGTGTTTCTTTAGCCAGACTTCTGAATACAGCTGATGCTGTCACTCCAGCATAGGCCACCAGACTGGTCAGGCACAATCTGCCCTTGGTGAAGCCACTCTGACTGTCTTGGATCACTTCCTTGTCCTGCATGTGTCTTAACATAGCTTCCAGGAGCATCCTGCTCTATGACCTTCCTGGACACAGACATGGGACTCATTAGCCTGTAGTTCCTTTCTTAAAAATGGGAGTGATGGTTCCCTTCACCTGAGACTTCACCCAACAGCCATGACTTTTTAAATATGATGGAGAGCGGCTTGGCTACTGATGTAAGAGTGATGATGATTTTCTTTCCTTCAACAAAAGAATAAAAAGTGAAGGACATCAGATTTCATAATGAGAATCCCTGTGCACAGAGACTGTAGATTTGGAGGATTGCTCTAGTAACTACAGTGAATAGGAAAGACAATACAGTCCCACTGATTGTGTGTCTCAGCACCGACAGGTGGTCCATCCATGGCACAGAACAGAGGAGATAGGACCTATGGTGTTGCTGCAGCAAGACCAAGAGCCGTGGGCTAGACTGAAATGGGGCTGCCCATGAGCAGCGTGGGGAGTGCAGGTAAAGCTGGTCAGGACAACAAAACCTTTTTAGCGTATTAGGGTTATTACATACTGAATTAATTATGTAATATGTGGTAATATGTGAATATGTGGTCATAGTACTAGATGCTAAACCTAGGCAAAGCATTACCATTTCTATGCTGCAGTGAAATGCAGCAATCACTGGGGGCAAATGCCTATATGCCTTCTATGAGTAACTGCCACTTGTAGCATCCTCAAACAAACTACCTGAGGGGAAAGTGAGGCAGGTTTTTGGTTTGCTTTTTTTAAATTGTTGCTTCCAATACAGTTTTATATGCAACAGAGAGAGAACCAAGGCTCTGAGCTGGCCATCTGGAGGCTCACTGTCCATCCCTGTCTCTCTACAATGCACTCAGACATGCAAATCACATCTGTCCTGAGTCTCCATTTCAGGTTTTAAGTGCCTATTGTATTGGTTGTAAACCGTGCAGAAAGTAGAGGAGGTGGCCCAATAGTCTGGAAGTTTTCTCAGCAGGCATTAAGACAGCCAACTCACTAAACTCCTACAATTTCAGTCCGTTTTCCTAATTTATGCTCTCTGAGGAACTGCTTCAGCTGGGGAAAGAAGAAATTGAATCCTTTCTCTCCTCCTTTTTTTTGTTTTTCTTTAAATTAAAAAAAAAAAAACAACAAAAAAACAACAACAAACAACCTGGAATCAAAGAGATTTAAGGTAAATTAATTCTGAAAAATAAAGCAGGGGTAAAAATGCTACCCTTTCTCTTTGTCAGATGAAGCTGACATCTGACAGCTATGTTAGAATGCGTCCCAGACCTGGGAAACTGCTCAATCAGAGGTACATAAATTATATATGCAATTCATATCTCAGTAAAGCTATATATTACAATGAAATAATAGATGATAAAGTAGATTCTCTATGTTACGACTATGTAGTACTCAGAGAAAATGTAAAATATTGCCTTTAAAAATCATTTTTTAAGTTTTAAATATGCTTGTATATTTATGGGGGACTATTCTTCAGCCCTCTGGCTGGTAACATATTCTACAGGCAACTCTTGCAAATTTCCAGCTTTAGAAAAAATGTGTGTCTGCAGGAGTACACTGCCAGCTATCATGTTTCTTTTCATAGGCACTGTATTAATCAAAGTTGAGGCAGAAATAATTCTACCGCTTTCATTTATGCCCTTGAGAAATCAGGCTTTTGTGAGGCCAATGCCTTCATTAGTCTCAAAAAAAATCCCATGACACCTTCTATCACCCCAGTTGTGCTTTCCTATCCTGCTTTCTTGAGCAGATGCAGAAGCCACTGCAGTGTCAAGTTTCAGTCTCACCTGGTTCCACTGGGCTGCTCAGGCTATGTCAGTCATCCTCCTTGCCTGATAAAATGAACATAACAAGGTCTAAAGCATTTGAAGGGTAGCCTTTAACTTAAATCAGAAAGCCTGAATGCCTATGCTATCCTAATGCAAGCAGAACTTCATTAAAATCTGTTTATGCTGTGTGAATCACTTCAGCAAAAGATGCGAGCCTGAATTTTTCAGCCATCTTCCAGTGAATCGCATTTTCAGTACCACTGAGTTTAATACCACTTTCAGTACCCAGTTTAACCACAGCAGCAACAGTTTTCTTCTCAAGCACCGATAACACAAGAGTAGATAGAACATGGGTCAGGACTCACAAAATCCCAGGCTAGCCTGCAAAAGTTTTATACAAAATTAAGAAGCACATTTATCATTCTGACATTTGCCTTTCTCTGTTCTGAGACTTTAAAACTGCAGCTTACTTAATTTTGCAGCTGTGAAATGGTGAAAGCTACTATTAGATTGATCTGTTGCTCAGATATTTATAATGAAAGGACATTATAATGCCTACAGAACCTGTGTATTCAAAGGTTCTACTTTAAAAAGAGCACCAAGTATTGTAAAGCTTACGATAAGATCAAGGAAACTGGAAACATCAGGAAGTAAATATAGAAACGGATCCTGGAAGACCTGAAAACCCAGTGGTCATCTTTCTAGAAAGTCACCCATAGCTGACTGCTAGTGCAGCAGCAGCGAATTACAGGAAAATGATATGGATGTTAGTGATGGGTCAGCAGATTTTGGTCTTCTTAAGAAAGGCTGCTTTTGTCTAAAAGGCAATGAAGATCAATAAAGCAAAACTAATTTGATCTTCACACATTTTTGGAGGCTTTTCTTTGCTTATTAAAATATATATTCTATTTATATTGCTCATAATAGTAATGCCTTCACAGTGGTTCCTGTCTGCCTATATTTGTATGGTAGCTAACACAACAGGGGCACCTGAGTTCATAACCAGGAGCTGAAAGAGCTGTGGGAATACGCCTAAATAAATATTTCTAATTAACTGTATTTCAGCAGTGCTCCAGCAGCTCCCTGCACAAATCTCATACAGACAATGTGAACATTTTCAGTGAACAATATTAAGAAGACACAGTAGGAGAAAATAACCACACATGCATCAGTTACAGCAATATGCAGAAAAAAAAGATATAATCATAAAGGTTCATTCAACCCATTAAAAGCTGAGACCCAAAGTCAGATTTCCCATATCTTCAGTGGGTGCCTTAATCAACAAGCTACTACTGCACTGGTGAGGCTGTTGGACACCTCAGCTGATGCATTTCTACTTTCAAGAACCAATATACTCATTGGGTCTGAAAGAGTACAGTGAAACAATTTCTGTTTTCCACTCCCTGGGGGAGTGTTGTAAGGAAAACTGTAGTGATGGTCATTGCACCAATATTATAAGGGCCAATTTTAGACCAATACCATACTGAATATCTAAGTAAGCACAGCCTAGAACATCTTTTAACTCTGTAGTCAAGGTACATGCTTGATACATCTGTAAATTATAAGAGCACTAATCAGGATAGAATTAATAGTCTTCCATTCAAACTCAACATAAGTATATTAAAATAGTGTAATGCATAACTGTATGCAAATATTTGGTAAAAATATGATAGTATAGCAAGATACAATATATAAGGACCTTATGTAAATATACGAGCACCAAAATGCAAAAAGGCAGGGCATCCTGACCAATAAACAAGAATGGCTGTCAAAACCAAAACCTGAGGAAAGCAGCTAAAGCAGCAGGTGAAACCACCCACCCTTGTGGGAAAGCTCTTGTCTTTGTCTACCAAGAGCAATCAAGAATCATCACTATCTCTGACAAGTCTGTGGCATCAGTGATACTTTACATGCTTCGATCATTTATGATGCATGCATTAAGGACTAACAGGTTTGTGTATGTATTGAGGCTCAGGAGAGGCCTGTGGAGGAGCAGGCTGTCCCTCTGCAGCCCATGGGAACCATGTGCAGCCATGGAGGAACCACAGTGCAAGCAGTAGATGTGGCCTGGAGGAGCCACTCATAGCTCCACTCAAACTATAGAGAGGGACCCATGCTGGAGCAGGTCTGGAGAGCTGTCATTCATTGGACCCTGTGCTGGTTTGCTAGTTGCTAGTTTGCTTCTAATTTTCTGTGTTCTGGTTTGTTATTAGCAGGCAATAAATTTTATTAACCTCTCTATCCTCAGTCTGTTATGCCCATGATGGTATTTGGTGAAAGATCTCTCTATCTTTATCTCAACATATGAGTTTTTTCATTGTATTTTCTCTCTGTCTCCTTTTGAGGAGGGAGAGTGACGTATCCGCCAATTAACCCGACTTATCCCGGGACCTCGACCATCCGGGGGAGAGAAAGACAAACATGGATGCCATAATGTCTTCTCTCAATGTAATGCTGCGTCACATACCTTATATACCATCCTAAATCCCGCGCAGACGCGTACACCCGCTACGCAAGACCCGATGCACGCGAGAGAACCTATACACACACCTACCTAAACCCCCCGCCCGCTAACTCTTAACCTACAGGCCTAATTTAGCTATTCTAGAACACTCCATCTACTCAGAACTACTGTATGCACTCATAAATCCTTGCTAAGACAACTCAGCACCCCAACAGAGAGTGAGACAGCAGTGTGGTGGAGCTTAGCTAGCCATCAAACCACCACAACAAACAGGTCATGGCACCCCTGAGACAGTCTGACTTATGGCATTTAACGTGTTTGATCACAGAGGTCTGTTTGCCTGCTAGTTTGTTGTTGTTTTGTTTGTTTGTTTGTTTGTTTTAAGATTGTAAGGAGGAAAATGTTGGGTTTAGTTCCAAAAGGCACAACAAAAAATGGTTTAAATTTTGTTTCCAGAAATTTTGTTTGCCTGAAGTAGACAGTCAAAAACAATAACCAGATATCTTGAACCTTCTTACTTATGTACAGTCTTTGATGAAACTGAAGTATTGGGCTCCCATATGGGATATACACTGAATAAATTAGAATAAATTGGACGCTCTTTTAAATAGATGTACAGATCCCTTAAACAGAGGATGTAGATGATAGCAGTACGTTTTTTAGGATGATAAGCATCACATGCAAAACTCAGACCAGTTTATGATCACCCTGCACATAGAAGTAATGAGCAAACAGGCTCAGAGGACTTACTCTACCATACAGGAACCCATGAGATTTCCTGTGGTACCAGTCACATGTAGGACCTGATTTTGGCCACTCAGTGCTATGGCTTGGATAGTCATTGGGTTAGCTGCACATTAACAGTGAAAGACTAATCTTTCAGGCTGCACTTGTGTTCTCATGCACAGATGTGTAATGTCTTGTGAGATCCCACCTGAAGTACTGCATCCAGTTCTGGGGCCCCCAGTTCAAGAAAGACAGAGAGTTGTTAGAGAAGGTCGAGAGGAGGGCCATGAAGATGATCAGAGGGCTGGAGTGCTTCCACTATGAGGGCAGGCTGAGAGCTGGGGCTTTTCAGCTTGGAGAAGAGAAGTCTCCTGTAGACCTTATAGCAGCCTTCCAGTACCTGCAGGGGGCCTACAAGCAAGCTGGGGAGGGACTTTTTACCAGTGCATGCAGTGACAGGACAAGGAAAATGGCTTTAAACTGGAAGAAGGCATATTTAGACTAGATATTGGGAAGAAATTCTTTACTGTGAGGGTGGTGGAACACTGGAACAGGTTGCTCAGGCGAGGCTGTGAATGCCTCCTGCTTGGAGGGCATAGAATGTGATATTAAACATTATGTGATTTCTTCGCAGTGGATAACAATAGCCATGTGTTAAATATTAAGTAATTAAACATCTGACTTGCAGGACTATTTTAACGCAAACATATCTCCTACAGCTATTCACGAAACCTTTACCTCCAGTAAATAACAACACTTTGAAAGCACAGACTTTGCCAAAGTTACTATAAGTTAGACCATTAAAAGCTCCTGTACATCTTTTTGTTTTACACAGATGAAAACATCTCTTGCTAAAAGTCATGTGGAAAACCTGGTGTAATCTGGCCTAGAAAAATAAAACAACATAAGACCTGCATCATGTCCAGAACATTAGGCAATTGCACTTTTCCTGCAAAGGGTGATGAATTACATATGATCATCCTTTCTTCCAAGCATTTCATCCCATATTTATGAATTATGATACAATCAGATGGTATCCTTTTTCCTTCTTTACTAAAAAGTCCTTTCCTTTTTTACTCACTAACCACGAGTAGTCCTAAATATCAACTGATAGCATATTGGCCAAATGTGCCGTGATTAAGAATCATCCTTTAAAACCTTGGCAAATATTTTCACGTAGTTAAGAATGGCCACTTAACATACAGAAAAAATAAACCCGAACAGATGATGAAATTAATAAATACTAGCAATATAGTAGGAACTCAAAGCTGGAAGACAGGAGTGGAATATCTTTTGTCTAACATCTGGAAATGGCAGACAAGAAGGCTTCACTCTAAGATACACTGCTTGCCAGTCATTCTTTACCTTCTGTTTAGTCAACTTTCAAGCTCAATGACACCCATAGGCCCATTTTAAAGAGAAATCTCTCTTCTCTGTGTCTCTGTAGAGCATTTGACTTTACACGTTGGCAGTGATCTGAGATTGTGAGAACCTTAACGATAGATGAGTAATACTTTCTGGCCTTTTAGTATACTTGTGACTGTAGACCTTCAGATTTTAGCAGCTTTTTAATATTCTTTGAACTCATTTTAAAGATACAAATCCCCCTCTGACAGTTTGAAGTCTGGCAGGAGGGTGGACACTCTTTCCCCATCAATATCTCTACTGACTGTGCAAGCTCACAGTTTCTTTTCCTCATGTATGTTTTGGTCATCATAGTTTGTCTGTGACTGGCTGCCTGATATAAACTGTGGAACCTCATGCCAATCACTCATCTCCCTGTTCCACTCAAAGTACTTTCAGTACAATCCAAACAATTTAACCAAATGAAAAAAAAAAAAAAAAAGATCTTATTCTATTTTTATAGTTCTACGTGAAAAAGAAAAATAAAAGGCTTGCAAGAGGAATGCAAATATTTTAGCGTGCAACAGCTGACTACTACGATATCTGCAGACAGTGTGACAATTAAACATATAGAGAAAATACTCACCAAACTCAACACAGAACCATAAATACACTCTTTTCAGGCAATTTGGAGGGTTATAGCATACAAGTAGAGTAAGAAAATGAGAGTATTTCTTTTGAGATAAAATATAAAGTAAATTGCGACTTCGTTCAGAGGCACGTATGTTTAATCAAAGAAACTATATAGTCTATAAAGTAGCCCTTCCCAAATAAAACAGTGATCAACAGCACTTTATTTAATAAACATTAAACAGGTTACAGATTAACAATATTTTTTCTAAGATGATAAAGGTAGTGGGTCGAGGCGAAGACAGGAAGATCACCCACCAATTACCATTGCGGGCAAAATGGTCTCAACTCATGGAAAATTAGATTCACTGCCAGTTTAAATGGTGGAGGATAGTAGAAATAAACTTAAAGCACTTTCCTCCATTCCTGCCTTCCTCCCAGACCCAAAAGTAATGTCACTGTAAGAAAGAGAAAACTAATTATAGGATGCAGTTGGCTATACAGATGAAAATCTACTGTATATTTCCCAGATGTAATTGACTGTGTTCACTCATATAAAAGCAAAATAGAGAACTGCATAAAGATTTTCCTCTGCACTAATAAAGAAAGGTTGACCGCTATGCTCAGATGTTATTATGGTTTCAAAATTAAGTAAAGAGATACTTTGGCTGCCTGGAAAAAAAAAAAAAAAAAAAAAAAAAGAAGAAGAAGAAGAAGACATGAGTTGCTTCCCATCTCTTAAATAAGAATACTGTGGTTTTGTATTTATTTTTTTTTTTTTTCTGCAGCAGAAGTACCGGGATTTTTCTGAAAATGCATGTTGGAGCCTTTGAAGTCCATTAGATGATTCAAAAATCAAAAAACCAAAAGTTATCAGTCCCAGATAGATAGGCCAAATCAAAATCATGAAATTTAATCTCAGACAAGCAAAACCATTGCACTAGCATGGAAGTCACAGAAATAAAAAACTTAATAATCATATAGATACGGATTATAAAGCATTGTAAATAACAAATTATAACAAAAACAAGCAAACAAACAAATAAACAAAGCACTCAAATATTTTATATCTCAATCAGTTTTCAGTCTCCTGGACAAATGGTTACCAAATTGCATTCCATTAGCCATCTGACAAGTAAGTGGCTAGTAGTGAGCTCATATTGTATAAAGCACTATTTTTATGATTTTCTGAAGACTTTCAATAATGAGCTTCAAAATAAAGTAATGTGTTGATGTTTGAATAGCTAAAACAAGCAGTCAGTCTGAAGAATTTAGAAAGCACTTTGGAGAAGTGTCAGGCTACCTTTCTTTGGAAGGCAGAGCTCTATCTCTGACATGTAGACTGAGTGAGATGTAGTGACTTTCCAGTTCGAAATTCTAGCTGCTGCTCCTTTTCAAAAACTTCTTACATTCAGTAAGGGACAATGAGCTCATTTGAGATACTTTGTAAAGCAAAGATATATGATTCAGAAGTTTTACACTGTTCAATAGCACAGTCCTGAAATTAGGATATTAGGGGAAAAAATAGTTCATTTAATAGTTTGAGTATCTTGCAAATTAGTCTGATATTCGGTTCCATTTATATAACTTATATGCAGAGACCTGTGTGTTCTGATGTTTCATGTCCTGTTTTGCATTACTTTTATAATGAAAATAAAGGGAGGAAGTCTCTAAATGGGTTTGATTGTCAAGGTATTTTGGGGACAGAAGTTTCAACATATTGTTAATCTTTTGTGAGACTTGAATATCTGCTTGCCCTTCATGCCACAGAAGCCCTTTTCATACATATTTTATAATCATAGAATCACAGAATGGCTTACATTGGAAGGGACCTTAAAGACTACTGAGCTCTAAACCTCCTGCCATGGATAGGTTTGTAAATCATTGGATCAGGCTGTCTGAGACTCCATCCAACCTGGTCTCGAATGCCTCCAAGAATGGGCAATCCACAGCTTCACTGGGCAACCTGTTCCAGTGCCTCACCACTCAGAATAAAGAATTTTTTCCTAATATCTAACCTAAATCCTTCTGTTAGTTTAAAACCATTCTGACTTGTCATGTCCTTATCAGACTATGAACAAAGTTGCTCCACTTCCTGCTTGAAAGCTCCCTTCAAGTACTGGAAGATGGCAGTGAGATTTCTCGAGAGCCTTCTCATCTCCAGGCTAAACAATCCTGACTCCCTCAGCCTTTCTTCGTAGGAGAGGTGCACCAGCCTTCTGAGAACCTCTCCTCTGATCTGATCTTTATGACCCTCCCCTTCATGGATTTGCTCCAACAGACATCCCATCTCTGCTTATCTGGACAACGCCCCTACTTTCCTTCCAGTCCACTCACTGCTTCCACTGCTTCCACTTTTCCTTCTTTTCTCTCAGCCTTACCAGGAGGTCCTTGCTCAGACATAGTGGTTTCCTGTCTCCTCTGCCCGATTTCTTCTTCTGGGAGATGGAAAGCTCTTGTGCTCTCAGAAGGGCATCCTTAAAGAGCTGACAGTATTTCTCTGTTCCTGTGTCCCCAAAGAAAACTTCCCAGGGGATCTCATCCAACAATTCCTTAAACAGTTAGAAGTTCTGCTTTCTAAAGTTCAAGGCCCTGACTCTGCTCTTTGCCAGGCCCACGTTCTTCAAGATTACAAATTCGACCAGGTCATGGTTGCTACAGCCAAGTCTGCCTTCAGTCTTAACTTCTTTGATGATTTCTTCTGCACTGGTGAGCACCAGATCAAGTAATGCTTCACCTCTGGTTGGTCTGTTTAATACCTGAACCACGAATCTATGAGTCTCCTGGATTGCTTGCATATCATCTTGTTGCTTTTCCAGGAGGTGTTAGGGTAGTAGAAATAGCCCATTAAAATGAGAGCCTGAAAGCATGTCATCTCTTACAGCTGAAGCAAGAAGGCCTCATCCACAGGCTCCCCATGATCAGTGGCCAGTAGTAGATTCCAACCACTGGGTGTCTTTTATTCATCCAGTCCCTAATTTTAACCTGCAAGCTCTCAACTGTTTCCTGACTGTTAGAGGCAGCTCTTCATAGTCTATCCACTTCTTAGCATGGAGGGCAACTCTCCCACTCCTCCTATCTTGTCTATCCCTTCTAAAAAGTTTATAGCCCTCAGTCATAGTGTTCCAGTTGTCTGAATCCCACCATCTTTCTCCGATAGCAATTAGGTCATAGTTTTCTAATAACATCACAGTTTCCATCTACTCCTGCATACTTCTCATGGTGCATGCATGGATACAGAGGCACCGCGGCTGGACTATTCACCATGTTCCCTTCTTGGAAGAGCACTCCCGAAAATCTCTGGGATATATGTTCCAGCTGGACAACATCTGCTCCCTCCTTGCCTCATCAGAAATTCTCCAGATTGCTGGATGCACTGGAGAACATCCATAGGCCTCCTGATTGATCCCTCTGAGATATTGCAGTCTCAGTGCTGCTCCCAGAGTTTGTCTGGAGACTTCAGGCATGGTGGTAGCAGCTATATCTGTTTCTCCCCCCTCACGTACTTTTGGAAAGAATGGTGCATCATTGTGTGCAGCCTTTAGAGAATCTAAGTTGCCTGCACCTTCAGGCACTAATGTGGGCAGAGGCTCCTTGTCTCGCTCTTTGCAGCCTGTCTGCCTTTCTGGGCCCTTCTGAGCTGCTCTGAAAGATGGTGCAGTGGCAGCACGAGTGTCTCTGGTGCCCTCCTGAGCATCTCTCCAAGCTGCGTGGATCTTGCCAGCCTTGGTGGCCAGCACCTGGGCCTTTCTTGCTGCTGTTCTCAGGCTGCTGGTGACTGCGTGGTGCCCTGGTACTGCCAGCTGCACTTCGACTGTTGGGCTTCCAGCTGCAGCACAGCTCAGGGACACCACGTAGTTTTCACCGGGTCTGTCACGCCGAGGCAGGAGAACAGTTGATGTGACTTCCAGGGCTGTACCCCAGCTCTCAGCCCCTGCCGTCCCGTCCTGAACATGCAGGGTTCCCTGAGGTCTCGGGGCAAGTGCATATGGAGGCACTGATGCAGGCAAAGGCTCAAGGTGTCCTTCAGGCCCAGGTTCTGTGTCCAGAAGAGACGCTGAGCGCACGGCATCTCCCTCACGCACGTCTGTGTGGAGAAGGAGGCGCGGGATGGAGGTGGCGAAGTCTCCAGCAGCGTTCCCTGCAGCAGCGACTTCAAAGGCTTCCAGCGGTCCGGCCCTGCTGTTCTCTGCCCTTGGACCTGGCAGTTAGTGCTGGCAGTTCAGTTAGCACTGACAGTGATGGCAGTTAGTGCTGGCAGTTAGTGCTGGCAGTTCAGTTAGCACTGACAGTGATGGCAGTTAGTGCTGGGAGTTCAGTTAGTGCTGACAGTGCTGGCAGTGCTAGCAGTGCAGACAGTGATGGAAGTGCTGGCAGTGCTGGCAGTACAGTTAGTGCTGGCAGTGCAGGCAGTGCAGGCAGTTACTGCTGGCAGTACAGTTAGTGCTGGCAGTGCTGGCAGTGCTGGCAGTGCAGACAGTGATGGAAGTGCTGGCAGTGATGGCAGTACAGTTAGTGCTGGCAGTGTTGGCAGTGATGGCAGTTAGTGCTGGCACTGCAGGCAGTGCAGGCAGTACAGTTAGTGCTGGCAGTGTTGGCGGTGATGGCAGTGCAGACAGTGCTGGCAGTGTTGGCAGTGATGGCAGTTAGTGTTTGCACTGCAGGCAGTGCAGGCAGTGCAGGCAGTGCAGGCAGTACCGTTAGTGCTGGCAGTGCTGGCAATTAGTGCTGGCAGTTCAATTAGTGCTGGCAGTGCAGAAAGTGCTGGCAGTTAGTGCTGGCAGATACTGCTGGCAGTTAGTGCTGGCAGTTAGTCCTGGCAGTTCAGTTAGTGCTGGCAGTGCAGGCAGTGCAGGGAATTTCACCAGCGGAGGTTTAGGTTGGAGATCAGGAAATACTGTGTACACAAGGGGTTGTTAAGCACTGGAACAGGCTCCCCAGGGAGGTGGTTGAGTCACCGTCCCTGAATGTGTTTAAAATCCGTTTGAATGTGGTGCCCGGGGACATGATTTAGCGGTGGGTTGTTAGAGTTAGGGTAGGATGGTTGGGTTGGGGTTGGGGTTGATGATCTTGAGGGCCTTTTCCAGCCTGAGCAATTCCACGATTCTGTGATCTGCGTAACCTGAATTGACGCTATAAGCTTTTTAGAAGGAATAGGCGAGGTCGGAGGGGTGTGGGAATTGCCGCCTACGACTAAAAGAGGACAGACTGCAAAGAGCTGCCTCTGACAAATGGTCAGGCACAGCTTGGGAGCCTGTGGGTTAAAATCAGGGACGAGACCAACAAAAGACAGCTGGTGGTCGGGGTCTACTACAGGCCACCGAATCAGGGGGATCCTGTAGATGTGACCTTCTTCCTTCAGCTGCAGGAGCTGTTGTGCTCCCAGGCTCTGATCCTCCTGGGGGATTTCAACCACCCAGACACCTGCTGGGAAATGAACATGGTGAACTAGCTGTAAGTGATCCAGGAGACTCCTGGAGCCCAATAACGGTAACTTCCTGGTGCAGGTCTTGGACAGGTCGGCCAGAGGGGACCAGCTGGTCACCAGTGGTTGCTGGACCTGGTGCTCAGCCATGCAGAGGAGGTGGTCAAAGAGGTTAAGGCTGGAGGCAGCCTGAACTGCAGCAACCATGCCCTGGTTGAGTTTGTGATGTCCAGGAACACGGGCCTGGCAAAGATTGGAGTCAAGACGCTGATCTTCAGGAGAGTGAACTTCAGTGACCTGTTTAAGGAATGGCTGAATGAGATCTCCTAGGCAATTCTCCTAGGCTCTCCTAGGCTCTCCATCCCCCAGAATAAGCAATCAGGCAGAGGTGGCAGGAAACTCAGCTCAGCTGAGCACGGACCTGCTGGGAAGGCTGAGGGAAAGGAAGGAAGCCGTGGAAGTGAGGGTAGGTGGCCAGGGAGGAACAGAGCGATGTTGTTTGGATGTGCAGGGATGGCATCGGGAAGGCCAAGGAGTGGACGGAACACAGTTCAACAAGGGATGGGGGGGGGAAGAGTTTGTTGAAGTACATTATGAGTAGCTGGTGCTGAGCATGGGAGGAGGGATGGGCAATCCCAATAGCCCAGAGCATATTCTGAGAATGTTGAGGGCCCTTGATTCTTGTCTTGCTCAGTTGGGCAAGACACAATTGGCAGAGCCCACAGGCAATATGCGACTGGGTAGCAGACCTAAGGGCAGAATAGAAATATCGCTGAAGAAAAGGGAAAGCAGCAGTTTGTGCAGTACTCGGGACAGAGCTGGTCACACCCACAAGTACTATGGGCAGCAATGATTCTCAGGAGCCAGCATTTCCTACTATCTCCTCCTTGCAGGAGATAGTAGGAAAATTACAAGAGCAGCTGGTTGAGGAGCAGCAGCAGTCTCAGCAGCCAGAAGCACTGATGAAGCGCTTGGGGAGGGAAGAGGAGAGGCCTTCTGCCCCCGCTCCTTCCCAGCACCAAACTAGCACAGGCTCAGAGAAATTATTCTTGAGGCTAGACCCTTCCTTCGTCTGCTCCCTTGGAGGAGCAGACCCTACAGTAAATCACAACCTCATCAGTGCTAACTCCTTCAGAAGTTTCCCCTCAGAAGAGTGAGTTAAGTTAGATCTAGGGACTGGAGTGGGAAACTGCCATTCCCATCTCTGTTAAGCAAGGGGGGAGATGGGACATGGGGGTATTTGCTAACCCTTGTGTACGAGAACAGTTACGCCGTGGATGATGGTGTAGTGTAGGCACTCTCCCCCGGTTCCCCATTGGGCTAGTCCAACTCTTAGACTACTGTAGGTAGCCCCGGCCCCACTTCCTTCCAAGACAACAAACATGAAGGCCAACCCTCTCCCTTTAGGAGCTAAGGAAGGTACAGCCCCCGTTATAGCTGAACTACGCAACCAAGGGATAATAGCACCTCCAAACTCTCCTTGTAACTCTCCTGTATGGCCAGTGTGGAAGCCTAGTGGCAAATGGAGACTTAGAGTGGACTACAGGCGTCTGGATGCCAAGACTGCCCCTTCAGCAAAAGCTGCCCCAAATGTTTCAGAATGATTACTGCCCTACAGGAACAGGCTCATCCCTTTCTGGCTGCCACCGATATCTAAGACAGGTTTGTTATGGTCCCTTGGAGGAAGGTGGAGGACAATCAATCTGCATTTACTTGCAGGGAGTGCAAAGCACGTTCACCCGATTACCCCAGGGGTACAAACACTCACCCACTCTGGCGCTCGGAGCATAGGCACGGAGGCTGGAGAAGCTCAGGTTGGACCACGGTGTCCGGATTTATCTGAATCCGGATGACATCCTCATATGGGCAAATGATGATGTCAATGTAAGGAGTACCCAAGCCTGCGCAGTGTGACACCTGAGGAGCCCTGAGCCAGCCGGGACACTCCTGGTCTCCTCTGGGTAGGTGTCTGGCCATGCACTCACCCCTACAGACACACCGGTGCTCTCCCACCAGGGCTGCCCCTTTCAGAGCCCCTCACCCCCTTCACTGCAGGCCACCTCACACGCACACCGGCTCAGCCAACTCACACTTTGCAAGTCAGAAATCACTCTGCCTTGCACGCCCACGCTCTCTGCACTTGCTGGCACAACCAACGCATGGATCCATTGCCCTGTGCTTCAAACCCTGTAGTGGCACTCAGAGACCAAACATGCATGAGTGCACAGATCAGACAGCACTCAGTCAGGAGAGAATAAGGATAACATTTAATCCGAATTCTACGTTGACAGGATGGAATTGGAATTCTGCATTGACAAGATGGAATCGGGACTCTTCATAGACAGGATGGAATCAGACGTCTCTGGGCTGCTGCCTGGTGGTTGCAGCCTCATGCCTCTCCTCTTGCTGTCCCCTGATGCAGCTGCAGGTGCAAACCCTGCGCAGAGCCCGCAGCACGTTCCTGATGACAGCTGGCATCCGGCGGCGAGCTGCTGCGCGTGGTGCGGCAGCGGAACCTGTGGAGGACAGAGAGCTGTAGGCAAGGGGCAGAGGCAAGGCCTTGCCTGCCACCCACCACCATGGAATTTCCCTGGGAGGACTGGCCTGGACATGGCAACGCATGCAACACTGCCAGCCTCCGTGCCACTTGGTGGGCCGTCTGAGCGCGAAAGGCCCCTCCCTGGGATTGCTTTCTGCTCAGGGACGTTCCTGGGCCATCGTCTGGTGCATCTCTGGAGCACACGGAGCTCTGTGCACATTCTTCGGCCTCAGCAGAAACCTGTGTGGAGAGAACAAAACCACACAGCTGTAAACCACCGGCTGGTGATGGTGTGGGTGCCAGGGGCCCAGGGAAGGGATCCCCTTTCCAGGCTCCTTTGCTTGGAGTCAAGACAGGGGTAACAGAGGGGCTAATGCATGGAGCTGGATGGAAAGCACCAGGCATCTCCCCGCGGCGCACACTCCAGGCACTGCTCCTGCCTCTGCCTCAATTTCATGCCTGGTGCTGACCACACACACCTGGCTCACCTCAAGCAGAGAGCCCACATCTTCTGCTCCCTCAGAAGCTGACACATGCTCCTCTGTCGTGGGGTCTGCAGCCACAGATGAAGCTGAAGACATGGCCTCCACCGCACCGGGTGACTCATTGGATGGGCTGGATGTGATGCTGAGTGCCTCTGCTGCAGCATCTTCCTCAGAGTCACATTCCCAGTCTTCCTCCACATTCTCCAGCGCTGAAAGGCAAGGACAGGAGGGCAGGTGCATGCCCTCATCTGTCACCACAGTGTCTCTGGCATCCAGCCTGCCCTCAGCCGTGCTAGCAGCTCTGTCGCTGTCATCGCTGGACTCTTCCAGCACAACTGGCGGTCTAACAGGCCACACTTGGGTGTCACCAGAGTCAAGAAACCAGTTACCAGCGTGTGATGTCGTGGGCTGGATGCCTGGCATGCCCTGAGCAGCGCCAACATTACTGAATGTGTCACCTCTTGCCTGGAGCCTTCGCTGCTGGGGGCTTCTCACATTCCTCAGCCAGGAAATATTCCAACGTGACAATGACTGCTCGTTTCTGTCCTTGTCACGAATTCTCCGCATTTCTGGGATCATAAGAGAGTACCCAGAGGGCATCCTCTTGATCTTGCTGGGATCTGGCAATCTCCATGCTTCTGCCAGACCTCGTCCGGAGGATTCAGGCATGGCCATAGCTGATTCTTCTCTGTCTCCTCCCTCGGACACTGACAAGGGGAACGATACTGCATCAGCCTCCTCTGCGGAGCGTGCAGCCACAGAAGAATCTGAGCTTTCTGCATCTTCCAGCACTGATGCAGACAGAGGCTCAAGGTGTTCTACAGGCCGTGGATCAGCATCCAGAAGAGATGCTGAACACACTGTGTGTGCCTCATCAGACTGGGCAAGACATGCACTCTGCAGGTCACCAGATGACCATCCTGCAGTTCCTGTCTCAGCAATCTCTTCCGAAACATGCTGTTCTTCCCACACTCCAGCATCCCAGGACAGGACCTCTCCTGGCGCAGGAAAGGGGCTCTCCACCACTGATGTCGTGGTGCAGGTGTCCAGCATTCCCCGAGCTGTGTCAGTAGCACTGGCACTGTCAGGTGCTGCTTGGGGTCTTAGCCTCAGCATGCTCTCGTTGCTTGGCCAGGAGATGTTCCAGCTGGACAACATCTGCTCCTTCCTTGCCTCATCCTGAATTCTCAGGATCGCTGGGTGTACTGGAGAGCATCTACAGGCCTCCCAGTTGATGTCTCTGGGATCTTGCAATTTTGGTGCTCCTCCCAGAGCTTGTGAGGACAATTCCAGCATGGCCATGGCTGTTTCTTCTCTTTCTCCTCCCTCACATGCTGACAGGAGGAGTGGTGCTGCATTGGCCTCCTCTGGATGGCGCACAGTCTCAAAAGAATCTGAGTTCTCCAAATCTGCTGGCACTGATGCGGGCAAAGGCTCAAGCTGTCCTGCAGGCCCAGGACCTGTGCCCACAAGAGAAGCTGAACACACTGAGTGTGCCTCATCAGACGGGGCGAGACACACGCTCTGCAGGTCACCAGGTGACCGTCCTGCAGTTCCTGTCTCAGCAATCTCTTCCGAATCATGCTGTTCCTCCCGCACTCCAGCATCCTCCCAGGACAGGAACTCTCCTGGTGCAGGAAAGGGGCTCTCCACCTTCGATGTTGTGGTGCAGGCGTCCAGCATTCCCTGAGCAGTGTCGGTAGCACTGGCACTGTCAGGTGCTGCTTGGGGTCTCAGCAGCCTCAGCATGCCCACATTTGGCCAGGAGATGTTCCAGCTGGACAACAGCTGCTCCCTCCTTGCCTCATCAGAAATTCTCCAGATTGCTGGATGTACTGGAGAACATCTGTCAGCCTCCTGGTTGACCCCTCTGGGAACTCGCAGTCTCTGTGCTACTCCCAGAGTTTGTCTGGAGACTTCAGGCATGGTGGTAGCAGGTACGTCTCTTTCTCCCACCCCACACACTCTTGGGAACAGCACCGCATTGTCGCATCCTCTGCAGAGTGTGCAGCATCCCTGGGAGAATCTATGTTGCCTGCATCTTCAGGCACTAATGTGGGCAGAGGCTCCTTGTCTCGCTCTTTGCAGCCTGTCTGCCTCTCTGGGCCCTTCTGAGCTGCTCCGGAAGATGGTGCAGTGGCAGCACGAGTGTCTCTGGTGCCCTCCTGAGCATCTCTCCAAGCTGCGTGGATCTTCCCAGCCTCCGTGGACAGCACCTGGGTCGTTCTTGCTGCTGTTCTCAGGCTGCTGGTGACTGCGTGGCGCCCTGGTACTGCCAGCTGCACTTCGACTGTTGGGCTTCCAGGTGCAGCGCAGCTCAGGGATACCACGTAGTTTTCACTGGGTCTGTCATGCCAAGGCAGGAGAACAGTTGATGAGACTTCCAGGGCTGTACCCCAGCTCTCAGCCCTTGCTGTCCCATCCTGAACATGCAGGGTCTCCCTGAGGGGAGCCCGGGCACCTCCGTCCCCGGCCCGCACGTGGCGGCATTCCTGCACGCCTGGCACATCCGCTGTTTGGTCTCTGTGTACACTCAGAAAATGTTGATGAATTTCAGCGGGTGCCATTTTGTCCTCGTTGAGGAATTCAGTAACACACCTTTGCTTCATTTGTGATGTCACACCAGTTGCCTTTTTGTCAGACTGCTCCTCTGCAGCCATCTGTTGTGTGACAATGAAATGTAACAGAATAGTGGTGGGAAGGTTCAACCTCCATGCACGTATCACCAGCATCTGCCTCTGATGTTTTAGGACAATATAATAAAAACGTAGGCTTTACTTGCATAGCAGACCTCATACTTTTGGAGATTCGGATCTGCTAGCAGTCCACAGAGTCAAATATTTACATTTTGCAAGGAAAGTTCAGTTCTAGAGCTCAGTTTCCCTTTTTATCTTAGGAGACATAGTGTTTGAAGGAAAGAGGGCTCACAAGTGCTGGTTGACATTTAAGCATCATTTCTTCCAAGATCGGGATGATGAATTCCTAAGAGTTAGAAGTCAGGCAAGAAGGATTTTGGAGAATGGCAGAGATGTCTGATGACTGGAGGATAGGCAGTGTTGCTCTGGTCTTCAAAAAGGGCAAGAAGGTGGATCCAGATCTAAAGACAAAGATCTTTTAGAGAGAGTCCAGAAGAGGACCAAGAGTGCAAAGATGAGAAGGGGCCTGGAGCACTTCCTGTATAAGGCTGAGAGACTTGGGACACTATAGTCTGGAGAAGATTGAGAGATGATCTCATCCCTGTTTACAAGTATCTACAGTGTGGAAGTCAAGTGGATGGGGTGCTCTTCACTTTTTCAGTGGTGTGCCATGAAAGAACAAGGGGCAGTGGGCCTGGAACGTGGAACTTGGAACACAGGAAGTTCCATACCAACACCAGGAAGAACAGACAGCGTTCTCCTCAGTCCTCTCTGTTGGAGAGTAGGATCCTGGCAAAAAGAGGAGAATGGACCGGTTGAATGACTGTCAGCCAAAGGCTATGGGTTCTATGATCTAGGACATATTTTGGACAAACCAGGAATGTTGACATGGTGTGCAACTAACCAGAAGGGGCAGAAATATGTTCGGCAGCAAGCTGTCCAGGCTAATCACCAGGGCTGTAAATGAGAGCGTCAGAGCATAGGGGATGTACTGGCGAGTGACACATGGATGAAAACAAATTGAATCTTGGGTTGTAACCTCAGGGACATTACTAGCAGAGAAAAAGATGTGCTTTTCAAGGTGTGTACACAACTCAAAATAGACATGGACAGATGTGAGCGATCCCAAAGGTGATCAAAAGACTGGAGAACCCTTCCTATGAAAAAGGACTGAAGTACCTTGGTCACTTATTTCCATTAAGAGTTGGAGAAATCTTTCAAGGTCCCTTCCAACTTTGGCTGCTGTATGATTCTATGTCAAATCCAAATTAGAAATCACATGATATTTTTGTTTAAAGATTCTAGTGATTATGGCTGACAGAGAGAGACACTAAGAACTCCCTGCTTCTCCCACAAGTATCTGTCTAATCTCACTTTTATTCTGTATACTACATTTATCAAATGTGTATTTAGACAAACCATACAACTCTATATAAAATGGAAGATGGCATGTGAAGGAAAAGATGTTCTAAGCCTTTCCTGCAGAGATCTTGGCACAGTCCTTTTGTGCTTATTTTGTTATTTACCCGATTTTGTGACTAGGTGTACAGCAGAGGAAAGCAATGACAGTACCTTCTATTGGGATATAAATGCTATGAAGTAGTAACAAAGGAAAAAGAAATAGCTCACCCCTTCCAATAACAGCTTGAAAGAAGCGCAGACTCTATCCAGAGCTCCTTTGGCTGCCATCCCTTACATAAGGATGAGGAGGGGTGGATCCAGGCTCCATCCCTTCTGGTCACCCAGGTGCACCTGAGCTCCCTGGGTTAGCCACTCCTTCTTACCTAGTGCTCAACCATTGGTTCAGGCTGTGGCCTAGAAATTCTACTATACTTGGCTAGTTTCATATTTAATGTAGTAAGTCAGATTGCTGTAGATGCTTAAGGCAATTTAAACTTACACATTTTATTTTTCAGCAGTCACACATAGTAAAATAGGCATAGTTGAAAGATAACTTTCGTGCAGGTGAAGACCACGCAGAGCAACAAAATGGAGACCCCTGTTTTGGGATAATGAAGCTGCTTTCTCTGTCTAGAAAGCAGTCAGCCAGGAAAGCAGAGCTTGAGCTGTTATCCAGTCCCAGGGCATCCTAAGAGCACCTGCATTATGATAATGTCAGAAAGGGACAGTATTAGTGCAAAAGTGATCAGGGTGAAAGCAGGTGGGAAACTGGCCATGGATGGGGATGGGCTTTGCAGGAACAGCAGAACAGGCAGTGAGGGATAGAATAGTAACTTGGACCGTCCTGGCTTGGCCCAGATTTGCACAGCTGGCCTGCATAGTTCTATTATGCAGCACTTGGGTGGCTCTACATGGGGGAGGCTGAAATACGTATAAGTGAAGTTAGACTACTTTGCTGGAAGTTGCTCATTTTCCTGTGAAATGTTGTTAAGGGTGAAAAAAGCTGGCTCTGCATAATTTAGTTTAATATCGTTAATTTCCAAAAGCAATATTCAGTGAATGCTGGTTTTCTCACGCATTTCAATTAATATTTTTGCTAACACCAATAGAAATAAGTGAAATAATAATTGGAGTAATTTTATGTATGCAGATGGAGTACCTTAACTTCATTTTTAAGGGAGGGAGAGAAAAAAAATCCTAATTAAATGTTTCATATTGTCGTTATGATTTCTTTTACAATCCTTATAATTGCAATGCTGATTTTTAATTAAGCATGTATTTTGTGTAATATGTCATATAAATAATCCTGTTGAGCCACACTTTTAATAACTATTCACCATTCATTTAGTAAGTGTAAAGGGCAGGGAGAACAATTACTGAAATGTGCTTCTACAAGGTAGAGAAGAGCACAAGAGACCAGACAGAGCATTTCACTGTCTGATTATATCTATTGATGAGCTTACAGTGGATCTGATTTTAACAGGTAAGCAAATTTTCTCTTGTTATTGAGAATAATGCTCTGCTATATTATTTATTCACTGTTATTTAAAATGTTAATGAACTAAGCGCTTGTATCTATCCTTTCTTGTTGTTGATGTTGTTTTGTTTTGATTTGCAGACTTTTTGGCCCTGCTTAGTGGTGAGGGACACTGGAATTCACTAAAGAAACAGGAGTCATAGGTACGGTTAACGGATCAGATCTTTAGATACTTTATTAGAATCTGTGCTAAACCTCAAGATGGACAGGTAAATTATATGTACTTAATGAGAATTGATTTATTTTTCAAATGGAGTGAGCAGTTTCTGTATTTAATGTAGTTGAATTGCATGCAGCTATATTCCGTGAAATGTTTCATGCTTCAGCACTGCTCTGGCCAAACCAGAAATCTAATGAATAGAGAAGCAGCCACAATGGCTACCATAGGCTGGATTTTTTCTTTAGCCTTTTTAAAGGTTAAAGATCTACTTTTTATATCAAGGACTTTGTTGTTTTGTTTTGTTTATTTTTAACAACATTAAAAAAGATGTTCTGTATATTTTCAAATCTGAATTTAAATTTAGCTCGTATTCAAATCAAAAGAGCATCGTAAATATTCCTAAAGACTTTTCTCAATAAAGAAGGACTTTACATTAGCTTACACTTCACTCCCTCTTTACCAATGCCATACTCACCACTAAATATTGTTTTTCACAATCATCCGTATATTTAAATTGATCATCACTCTTTATCCTGGCCTACTGGGATGAACAGCAATTTCATTCATCCTCAATAATTCCGATATTTAGATGTGACATTACACACACTTCACAGTCTCATGAAGAGGGCTGGCAACAGCGTAATCATCCTAAAATAGATTCATTTTTATCTCACTTCACCTTTTTCTGGTGCTGTGTACAAGACTAACTGTTCCTTTGGATTCAAGTGGAAGGTCTTTTCAGCCTGAAGTTTTCAGATAGCCTTCATTTGAAATATTTTCAGTGCTGATTTAAGTGTATACATGCACTTTCCTCACAATTTCCCAAGGAGCCTATTTTTTAGGTTTTGCTAAAGCCAGCATAACTTTTAAAATCTAGTAAATAGGATATTGCTACAGATTTTAGCATGCTGTGCCACAAGCTTTTTGTTGAACTAATGATGTGGTTCTTGACTTAACAGGCTTTGCCTGGACTTGTGTTGGCCTGCTTAGAAATTTGATCTAGACGTTCAGCTGTAACAGCAACTAGGAACCATATCACTGATGCATACACTGCTTTATCTTTAGTTTAGCTTTGTACAGTTGATGGCCTAGACCAATTTCTGTACATATCTGTACACATAATGAACAATGGTAAGAATTTTGTGTAGAAGGAGCATTGACCCTAGAGTAGAGTAAAACAGTGTTGGAAGAGCACAGGCTCTATAAATGATAACAGAAATCTTCTAAGTACCAACACAGAATGGTATGGGATGCCCCCAGGCTGTAAATAACTTGTCAGCTGTTGCTTATTGGTCACCAAAGGTTTGCAGCTTGGGCAAGACCAGTTTTAGGGGCAGCAGAGAGAATGAGTATTAAATGTATGTAGAGGTGAGCATAGGAAGAGAGAGAGGGTGAGCAGAGAAAAAGGTAGAGGTGAGCGCAACGTCAGAGAAACAGATGTTAGAGAGTTTTTGTATATATTAATTTTAAGTATTGTGGAATCTAAAATATAAATGTTAGAATCATTTAAACATAAATAATAAATCATTGATTGTTCTTAAGATGTCAATTGGAATACTGATTCTTGTTTTTTGCATATATTACATGATCCTCATGTTACAATTCTGAGTGCAACAAACCAGCAGAGAGTCAAGCAATGCATTTGGTACAGCTGATGCAACAAACTGAAAACATCAGCATGCCATAAGCATTACTTTTGCCAAACAAAATCATTCAGTCACAGATATGGAGAGAGATAAGTCAACTACATTTGACAGCCTTGCTTGTATTAAGGGAAGATAGACCATTATGTCAGATTCAGGGTATTTTGTACAAAAAAAATCTTAAATACATTACATTCTCATAGATGTAGGCTGCATAATTAATAATAAACACTGTGAGAGCATGTTCTCTGTGTTTATAAAAAAAGATAGGGTTTTTTTTGTTTGTTTTTTGTTTTTGCAGGGCCTTGAGAGATGATGTTGGACTAAAAGACTTGGGATGCAAGGCTTTTTTTCCCTCCTTTTTATGACTGATAGTAGCTATTTTGCTGGGACAGGGAGTAGATGTACACTAGGGAGGTGACTCATCTGTATTGTGCAGCATATTTATAATATCCTGAATAAAAATCTAGCACTAAATACACTCTATAATTTAGAAAATACATGTTTTCCTATGTATCTCAAGCATTTCAAAGTAACACTTTTGGCTGTACAGCTTGAGGAAAAAGATTCCTGGTTACTCTATTGTGCATAGCCTCTGTGAGAAGCTTGCTTAGAGAAGCTTCCTGAGACAGAAATATTCCATAAGTTAAATAGTACTTCTTAGAAATTAAAACCTTAAACTGAAGTGATTTATGGAATCCTTCGAATAAGAGGGGTGTGGAAAATTTTGGCAGAGTTGTAAATGGACTCCTAAAGCTAGACATTTTTCTGTAAGTATTCTAGTCTTGAATATTTTCCCCTGTGTTTTTTATTTCTGCAAGTATTTGTAAATAAGCAGAACGAGCTAAACCTCTTTTTCTTGGATTGATGATTGTTCAACCTTTTGTGCGATTACTGGTGCCTCTG
Source organism: Perdix hodgsoniae (assembly GCA_035772895.1). NCBI lineage: Eukaryota > Metazoa > Chordata > Aves > Galliformes > Phasianidae > Perdix > Perdix hodgsoniae. The sequence goes on from JAPSGF010000131.1 coordinate 129,542, forward strand.
GAATATCATGGGTCAGAATTAATTTCTTTTCCTTGTCTTTTCCTCCTCCTCCTAGCACCTGCTGATTTTATGGCCCTTCTCAAGCATACCTAAGCATCTGGCAGTTTCCCTCTTTGTCCCACTAAATAAAGGTCTCTATGTTGTATTGGAAACTTTGTCTCGGGCTTCTTTCCATTCCGTGCTTGGTATAGTTAAGGTGGAATGAATTTTCATAGCACACATGCTAAACCGTGAAACAAGAGGCAGATGGCTCACATCTAGTCCCACATGGATCATATATATGTATGTATAAACCAAGTTTAGGTTGAGACTTAGAAGGCAAAAAGTAGAATTGAAAAAGCAATTCTTAGATTTTTGCTTAGGTAACTAAATGTGTTAATTTAGCCTATAGTAGCACAAAGATCAGGGGAAGAAATAAATTTGACTTTGGAAATCAAAGGGAGCTGAATCTCATCATGTTTTAAATATTTTTCAATTAATCATTTAGTTTCAAAGCATAACTATGTATGAAACCTGGATTCCAAAGTAGATCTCTACTATCTGGTGAACATGTTTCTTAAAAGTAATGAAGATCACAGAGTCTTCTTGCTAACACTCTTGCTGCTATCTTGACACCTGAAATGTTGGAATAAAATAAGTTATTGACATAACTATTGTTATGGATAATGTTTTCATGGAGTGAAATGAAAAAACATTTAGAGTATACTTTGACAATGCTTTGTTATGACTGCAAGAGCATCTGATGAAAGCTGTCAAACAAGCAATTATAAACAATGTGAATCTTATTCCAGCAGAGTAAGTCACATTAGTAAGCAAAATTATTTGTAAGGAAAAAAAATCTTTCCTCCTGCTAATTTTAAAAAATAATGTTCCAGGATTTTGGATTAATCCAAACAACAATACAAAGTTTGACTAGTCTAAATGTGTTCAAAGGACGGTTCTCTCAGATCCTATATTTACACTGAATACTGTTAGAGCTGGCAGAGACAGCAAGTTAATTCCTTTCTTTGTCCAAGGTGTTTGACTTAGCACTGAGAAACAGAAAATTTACCATGTGAACTGAAATGCAGCAAATCTCTGTCCTTCAAGGTGTTGTGCTAGCTTGTTGTTATTTAATAGGCTATGATGTGCGTGTGTATCACGTCTCTGAATGGAGACAGAGGGAAAGCTCACATTTCTTAGAAGAGTTAGCTATCTGTTAGCTCTAGATAATGCATCATTGGACTTCTATTCGGAAATATTTCCAAGTGGATACAGAAATTTCCTTTCCTAAGGAAGTGTCGACATGACAGATGCAATATTCTGCCTGATCTGGATCAGCTATTGGATGAAATGCCATATTAAACACATTCAGAATGTCATTTTTAAGATAAATTATTTGGGAAAGTAATGAGTGAAATTAAACTTGAAAAGCAAATACCAGGCTGGAGGTGACTGCTAGTGGAAGTGCGGAGTTTGATTTTGTTTGTTCTTTTTTTTTTAAGGATTGATTGTACCTTACACTGTAGACATTGATCCTGCTTTAATTAAAAATCAACAGAGAGAACTCTCAGGATGCCAGCAATCTATTTCAGTTCATCACTAGTGCTGTATTCAGAATAGGCTGTTTCTTTCAAAGGGGGAACTTTATGATCATAGTGCTCTCTCCTTCTTGCTTCATGTGCTGAGCAACCCCAGTTTATTCAGTCTTTTTCAAAATAATAAAAAAAAAAAGTTTAAAAAATGTATCTATGGAAAATCATTCATATGATTCTGATTTTCCATATTTTCTTAACATACAAAAATGATGCTGAGTGGGACAAAATTGAAGTCTCTGTTTGTAATTGTTCCTTCAGCCAATATTGAGGCTAAGATCAAATTACTGAAATTATTTCTTTTGCTGACTATTACTGTTTAGTATTTGTATGCCCTTAGAGAAGGGACTAAATTTGTGTGACTTGCCATAATTCCCTTAGAATTATGTAATGATCATGAAATATTATTCTGTTTATAATTCATTTCATCTTAAAATTGGGGAAGAAAAATCAGTGTGGAAAATTCTATGGAAATTAAGCTTCATTAAGTAAATTTTAAAAAGAATTGAGAACAAAGGTAATGAAACTAGATGATTGAAAATTCTTCCTTTTATTGTTTTATGATGTATGGAATAAGATAGATTTTTCTGCATAAAAATATTCCTCAATTTCGTAACTCAAAAATCATCTCAGGAGTATCCAACAGCCATCTGTACATTACTAAGTAACAGTGTTACTGTTTTGGAGATATGTTCCATCCTGTGTTTTTCTGTTATTTCAGAAGATAAAGTAAAAAGGGCATTTTAAATATAGATAGGTCCAAATTCAATCTACTGTATTCCAAGACCCTCCTTGGGAGACTGATAGTGGCTTAATAAGTTTAAGGACATTATAGTCAAGTAAACTCCCAGTCACTGAAGTCTTTCAAGAATTGTACATGATTTGGGGTGATGGCTGTGTTAAACAACCCTGTTAAAACCAGTTTTCAAAGAAAAAATAACATTTCCATGGAAGTACTGGAGATCTGCAAAAATAGGCAACAACAAAAAAGGGCAAATCATAGAACATACAGGCCTTCTTGTCTTGTTCTTCCAGTCTTTTTCTAGGTAGATGTTTACAGAAGACAGCTAACATTTGAGACCTCACTTATTTTCATTCTTTTTTATTCTATGCAGTCTACAGTCTTACAAATAAAATCATCTATTAATAACCTGCCCTTCCTTCAGTTGCTGTGTTGCAAAATTGCCTAAGAATGGTAAGAATGGGCACAAGGCTAGTAATGGAAACACTGGAGTATTTATTTGCATTACTCATCAAGAACATTCAAGTCGTATCTAAAGAACTCATAATATCTGATCTCTGTGGAATTTTTGTTGTTGTTGTTGTTTTCCTAGTTTAATTATTGTGGGATAGCATCACTTCTAAAAGATCAGCATCATGCTTTCTAGTCTAATTTCAGAAGCAGCAACTCAGTTTTTTGACTATACAGCTTGTTTCACTCTTTTCAATAGTATTTTGAAGACAGTTGTCATATTTAAAATAATTCAAAATAGTAAAACAATCTTTTTCAAACTCTTTTGATCCTCAGAAACTTCCTCTTTCTTTCATTTACATTCAGTTTGTTGATTTTACCTTTCAGGATACAATTACCTGACACAATTACAAGGTGATTAAACATCTCCAGGCTTATCAACTTCCTAAAGAAACAAATTAGTGCTCAATATCTATTAGTAATATTTTTTTCTATTTGGAATAACCCTAAATGGAATCACAAAATAAACTCACAAAATAACATTTACTTAAAAGTGAAGGCTAAATGGTGCTGTACTCTTAGGTGGAATACAAGACTGTATGTATCAGAAGAAAAGATAGCTTCTTTATCTGCTATGAAATTACCTGTTCTATTTAACAAATGCAGTATGTGGTAAACATCTTAATGGCAGCTCTATGTATTTCTGGTATATTGATTAAAATCTCCCCTGGAAAAGAGTTCTATTTGTGGACAGATTAAAAGATCCCCAGACTTGATGAAAATTTCTTGCAATACCTTTCTTCCTAAGAAATATGTTTATAACATAACTGCAGAATCCTGTCTTATATTCATGATGCAGATTAAAAGTCAAAAGAGAACTGTAAAATGATTTGACGTGAAATTGATGTTACTGATTTCAAAAGATGAGCCATCTTCCTGAAATTCTGAATAGTTTTCTATGGACATGAAAAGAAGGAAAAAAAAAAAAAAAAAAAAAAACCCACCAAATAATCATTGAAGCAAATGCAGTCACAAAATTATCTTCTTGGACTGCAGTTTTTCCTTTAATATAGACCCTGGAAAAAATGCTGATAAAATCTCTGAGTGCTTGCTGGGGTTTCTTGTCCATAGAGCTTCAACTGTAGTTGTGTTTCAAGTTGGCATGATTCAAGTTGTACAGCCATGTTATATTACCAACTGTAGTTATGTTTACATTACTAAATAGTGCAGTAAGATAAGAGCAGATCTGTACATCAAATACGTACTAATTAATAATAAATAGTATTTTTTGGTTTTTACTTCATAGTGGCTGCAGTCTAGCACCATGGATAAGATGCCTAATAGTGTCCAAAGTGCACTGGACATACACGAAATCCTGGAGAGCATTTTCTGATTTATTTATTTATTTTTCTAAAAAGAATCCAATTCTTGTCTTCAGTGATTTCCAAACTGTGAACAGGTTGCTAAGTGTGGTTGATGGATAATTATTTCTAAAGCATTTCCTGATCAAACATGAACCCAGTGTAGACACACTTTAGAAAACCACTCAGCACTACTAAAGTTTGAATTATTGCCTAAGGAGCTTAAGGCTACCAGAATCTCATCCTTAAGTACTGTATAGTACAGTATAAGTTAAATTAAAATTATGAACTATGTCATAAAACCATGTTAACATTAAACTCTTACTACTAGTTTTGCTGAATATAATCTGAAGGAATACTCAAGACCAGTTGTGGCAGTTTGCATGGATTAGGATCAAAAAGGACATCCAACTTCTTTTTATTTTGGAGACTTAATATCTACTGTCAAAGTACATTTCATAGAATGACAATAAATAGTTTGTGCAAAACAGCCTTCAGGCATGCAGCGAATAGGAAAGAATAAGTAATTACCAGCACTTCAGGAAGAACTAATAAATGTTTCCCAAATCCATTTAAAAAGAAACTGGAAAAGAACTTTGTCAGTAGTAGGCAGGACTCTAGGAGAATAAAGCCTCTGTTATTTCCATTGGTCCATGTTACCTTTAGGAAAAAGGAGTACTTAGAACTGCTTGACTCAAAATGTCTGAGATTTCTGATCACTGCAGAAAAAATGCAGTTCCAGAGAATTCTTTTGCCATAGATGTTGGTTTTTTTTCCTGAATTGAGATTTCTTTTTGGAAAATGAAAACATTCTGAAGAATAGAAAATGTAGTTTGTGTCAAGTTAGAAATATGATAGCATCATGGCTATTTCAGGAATTAACCATACTAGTATTCTGTTTCCCTTCTTTTTATTCAAGTGGAAATATTATTTTTCCTGATCTCTGTGACATTTCAAAAGCTTGCTGACTTGATTCTCCTCCACAGAGGGTAAGTTGTCATTGCTCCTGTCTTTTTTCCTTTGTCTCAGTGTCCTGGGATTCCTGAAGGCTGGTTTTACCAGTGGCAAAGAAGACTTGAGGTACACCAGCTTTTTCTGTCTTTTTCACTAGGTACCTTGCTACTTTAAGCCCATATATATGTTAGTCTTTGTTTCCACTGCTGACATACCTGCATAAACCTTTTGTGTCTCTTGCCACATTCAGCTCTAAATGAACTCTCCTCCTCCTATCCCTACATATTTGAACAGCATATTCATATTTCTTCTGGATCACTTGTGTGCACTTTCACCTTGTTTACACTTTCTGTTTACTGTTCTGGGTTTCATGAGGAGCAGCCCATTCATCCACACTCCGGCCCTTTGATTTCAGATGGACCATTCTTGCGACAGGAGCAAATGAACCTTGAATCAGTCCTGGGCTCCTCCTGAGGTTTCTCTCCCATGGAATTTATCTGAGGATTTTCCTGAACAGGACAACATCTTTTCTCCTGAAGTCCAAGGCTGTGGTCCTTGGACCTTTTTGCCTTCTCCCTCCTTGCTGGTTCCTGAACTCCACTACTTCATGTTCACTGCATCCAAAGGTGCCCCTGACTTTCACATACGTTACCCACTCTTCCTTATTGATATGTAAACTGTCCATCAGATTGTCTCTCATTTTTGGCATCTTAATCACTCACATCAGGAATCAATGCACTCCAGAAACAACCTGGACTGTTTGTGCACAGCCGTGTTGTCCCTCCAAAAACAAGGTTAAGCAAGTCATGCTTAACCTCTAGGTCATACAAACTGAGTTTGAAGTGGGGTAATAGTTTAATTTTAATGGATAAACAATTTAGTCCATCAAGGTAGAAAAGGTTAAGAACTCTTTTCTCAACTGTAACTGCATAATACAACCAATAACTTACGAGGGGTGTCATATATTAACAGTTTTTCACACCTGTGATGTAAATTTATTGTGGTAATAAGTTTCAGATTGCACCACAGCAATAGCAATGATGTATGTGATGTAATCATGTTGTTTTAAGCATTTGGATAAAGTATACAATTTTGATATAAAATAAAGAATTTGTATCATGGACCATAACAGACAGACATCTCCTGTAATTATATGGATCGTGGTTTATGTTTATTTTCATCCTCTGTTGCTTAGTCTTTACTTGCATTCACAAACTTCTATTTCAGGCATCACAACTGTTTACCTTGGAAGTAGGTATACAGAGAGGTCAAAATAACACAAGAGTTTGGTATTCAACTATAGTTATATATATAATTTATCTGCACTCAGTTCTAATTTATTAAGCCATATTGTAGTAGAGAAGCATGCTTATTTACAGCACTACAGTATTCTGTTTGCCACTTAAGCTGCTATCATTTCTGCTTGTGGAAATGCTTTACAGAAAGTTTTTTCCATGCTTTCTGTAAAGCCACATGATAGAATTTGTTGATGTTTTTTTTTAGTATACATGGAAAATAGTTCCATCTATAGCAAGGAGAAAGGTCTGTTCAGACTGACTGCAAAGCAAACTGAAAGACTGCAACAGTAGCTAGACAGCTGGGAACAAATACACAAAATCCTCTGTCTGAGAGTTGTTCTTTGAGAAACAAAGAAAAGCAGACATCCTTAGAGGAAAACAGAAATGCAACTACCTGATTGCTCAGAATCGGAAATCACACACAATGGGAGCTCTGAGGAGACTAAGAACTGTTGGGCAGCATGAAGAAGCTTCTTTCTTTCTGTCATCTGGGACTCTTATACCATGTAGCTGTTAAAGACTTGGAAAAAAGCCTGGAATTCAGCTGAAAGGGAAAGCTGTAAGCACTGATAAATCACTTGCTAGACTAAAGACCAGTATAGAGAATGCTGGAATTCAGAAACGGGTAAACTTCTGAAAAGAGACCTTTGAAGGGGAAATAATGACCAGGTTTGATAATTCCAAGGGAAGTGCAGCCTTTCCTAAACCTGCGATCTGGTCTCTGGTTCCTTTATTAAATATCAAAGCTAGAAGAGCTTTGCACAAATTTACATAGATAAATGAGAATATAGGACATATGATTACCTATCCTTATTCAAAGATAGTGCCATTCTATCTGTTTGTAGTCAAATGATGATCATGTAGTGGAGAAACACAAGCTAAATTATTGGAAGAATACTTAATTTTTTTTTCTTCTAAGGTATTACTCTCCAGCATTTATCATATGCTCAGATAATCAATCCAACTCATCTAACACTTCTTTAACCATAAGGAAGAAGCTTCTGTGTAATGCCACAGGCAACTGGGCTCCTCATCAAACTGTATTACCAAGGAAATGAAGACAGTGTCAGGGACATGAGTCAAAAACCGCGGGGATGAGTAAAGACTGAAGTTGGAAGGAGATCTTAACATTATTGATGTATTCACCCAGTCAAGCTTAAGTGGGATCACATCTGCACATCTTCTCATTCTGTACTTAAATACTATCAAATGCTGACTTCGGACAGATACAGAATTTTCTGAATTTCATAAGTTAAATCTGATTTTGCTAGAGGAATCATATCATCCATTATTCTTCCCAGCCACAAAAACATGGACTGTAAGGGAACAAATGAGTAGTGTTTTCTGTTTATTACCCGGATATCATAGTCCACGTATTTCATTTGTAATCAGAGTTTCATTTCTCACTAGTACTTTCTTCCTTTTCTCTTTTGTCATAGATGCTGCACAACCTTCAGCAGGTTAATTCATTTCATTCTTAGTTCTGTTCGTGTAGTATCAAGGACAAGGCCTTAATATGTACCTACAATAGATTGATTGGTGTATAGGTAAAAGTCTTCAGTTGTGTGAAAAAGTGCTTTTTTGTAAGTCTATAAAATAACTGAATTTTACAATGCAGGCTGCAAACAGTTGCAGGCTGTCTGCTGCATGATTTTCAATCTGAAGTGCTGCCCTTGTAGAGACAGTCAAGTATGAAGGACCAGTAGTGTGTTCAACTTCTCCTAATTCTTTCTCTACACCTAAGGCCATCCACTGCCAGCCTAATGGTAACATATCAATATTCTAGCTAAACTGGAAAATATGTAATGAGAAGCTGAAGGGAACTTATTACAGTAGATATCTTAGCCTAAACTGTTTTTTTGTTTGTTTGTTTTTTTAATTACTTCTTAAGTTCTAGTGGAAAAATACTTAGTTTTTTAAACGGAGTTTGGATTTGTCTCTATGAGTTGTTTTTTTAATTCTTATGGTTTGAATGATAAGATAGAAGCTTGTTTATATCATTGTTTTATATATAAATATTTGCTATTTCTCTGTACTTTTTGTAATAAGTTTCACAAAAAAAAATAAGTCCATCTTAACATATGAAACCTTTTAAGTATAAAACTTTTCTGATATGTGGAGAAATGTGGAGCACAAATCTTGAGGAGTGGCAGATTGGGACTGTTCAGTCTGGAGGAGAGGAGGCTCCAAGGAAATCTAATTGCTCCCACAACTGCCAGAGGTTGTAGTGAGGTGAGAGTCAGCCTCTTCTCCCAGGTGACTAATGACAGGACAAGGGGAAACGACCTCAAGTTGAGTCAGAGGAAGTTCAGGTTGAATATTAGGCAAAATTTCATCACAGAAAGAAGGGTGAGGTATTGGAACTACCCAGGGAAGTGATGGAGACACTGTCCCTGGAGATGTTCAAGAAAGGGGCCAAGGTGGCACTGGGTGACATGGCTTGGTGGGAATGGTGTTCATGGCTTGACAGTTGGACTGGATGATCATAGTGATCTTTTCCAACCTTAATGATTCTATGATTCTATGAAATGATAATTTCAGAATATTAAAGTCGTAGTCTTCTCTCCGGTCATGTTATCCTACCTGCTTTCTCATCCCTTTGATAGCTGCTGATACTTAATTATCACTGATTTAATTTGCTAACAGCAAATTACTAGCTACTAACTTGCATGATGTGAAACTTCTTGTGAGCATGCAGTAGCCATTTGCCAATAGGAACTATGCCACTCCAATAACTGCACAAGTAAGTACAGCAATTGCAACAGTAGCATTGCACTGAAAACAGTTCTGTATCATAAAGCATAATTATAAAAAATAGATAATCAGGAAATAAAACTGAAAGCAGTGACTACTATGATTTTCAATGTGTTTGTTTTAAAGTTACTTTACTCTAAGAGAAGGAAAAAAAAAAAAACCCACCATTGGAAAAGGCTACTCTTATTCTGCTGATATACCTACAATAAAGCAGTATAGAAATTCTGCCACTTTTCAGTGAGCTGCACTCATTAGTTGGACTAGCACTTGGAAAGATTTTAGAATTTTTTGCTGATGACATTTTATCATACTGAGATGAAGTTGTGAGAAGAATTCAAAAGGCATAATGTGATATTCAACAGAAAGGCACAGACCATCCTGAAATAAGGGCATGCAAAATCAGCCTGGATTAAGTGCGATATGTATCACAACAGGGATCATATAGTTCTTAAAGATGAGAACAAATAGACTGAATCCTCAACAATAACCATCAACACTTAGCATATGGGATTGGCTCCACAGTATTGTATACTCACAGATAGTCTAAAATTTGCAGGGAGGCTGGACTTGATGATCTCTGAAGGTCCCTTCCAGCCCCTATTGTTCTGTGATACTCCCATGACTGTGATTTCTCATATCCGTAGTGACATAAGTTCAGGTATACGTTCACACCACTTAAACACAATGACATTAGAAGACAAACATTCTGACTAAGGGGCTTTTTGACATTTGAAGACTTGAAGAGTTTTTTCTCTTTTTTTTTTTTTTTTTTTTTTTTCCCACTACTGTGCTTAAAATGATCACCTGAGCTTTTCAAAGGAGTATAACAGATACTTGTTTATTTTATTGTACATTGAGATGAAATAATTTTCTACTTTTAACTACAGCAGTTTGGTTATGTTAGGAATGATTTTTTCCTTTAATGAAGTTAATCTATTTAATAATAGGGAAAATTCCTCTTTTGGGAAATTGGGTTTAGCTTTTCTGTAGCACATAATTAATTTCCCATTCATTCAGTAATATGTAACTTGCCAGTTAAACCACTGAGATATGACTTAAAGTGATGTTTGAAACCAAAGAGAAGTAGACAACTACCAAGTGGAAGGTAGAAACATCCTTATACAAGATATATAAGAAATACATTTCATAGAAAAATGCTCTCTGGTTTGGTTCTCATAGTGCTGTTGTAAGCAGGGCTTACACTCTTTTGTTGCCACAAGTTTTCCACTGAGATAGTTGTGTAACATAAACCCTGTTACAGATGTGTAGTTTAAACAGCAAGAAAATAGAAATAGGATCTAATTCACAGACAATTCAGAGACCATCAAAACACATAGCATGGCATTCCATTTATAAAATCCAGATAGATACATTTATGTAATCATTTGACTGACAGGTTTTCAAAATATGTTTGCTCAAACTTACTCTTTAATCTCTAAGAAGACAAGAGGGATTTCATTATATATATTTCCATATATCAAAGAATTAAAGAGATTGGAAGGGACATCTTGGGATCACCTAGTCCAACTCCCCAGCTAAAGCAGGCTCCCAGTGGTTGCATAGGAAAGCATCCAGGTGGGTTTGGGTGATCTCTAGAGAAAGAGGCTCCACAACTGTCCTGGTTGCAGCCAGGTCAAAGTTTATTTTTCTTCTGGTATGATGTTGCGTTCTGGCTTTAGGAGAAAAACAGTGTTGATAGCATATCAGTGTATTAGTTGTTGCTGAGCAGTGCTCTACACAGTCAAGGACATTTTGGTTTCTCAGTTTCTCTCACAGTCCTGCCAGCAAGGGGACTGGGTTGTACAAGGAACTGAGGGGATAGAACAGCTGCCCTAAATTGGCCCAACCCACGAGCTCTATTTTGTTGTGTTCTTTTTCAAATCTCTGCCCTTTCCCACTGGGAAGGTGAAGTGAGTGAACTGTGTGGTGCTGAGCTGCCTGCCACAACAACAGCAGCTCTACCTCTCCATCCAATTTGTTCCAGTTCTCTGTCACTCTCAAATAATTTTTTTTCTTATATTCAGATGGAACTTCCTTTGTTCCATCTTCCTTGGTTGTGCCCAATGCCCCTTGTCCTGTTGCCTGTCACAGCTGTGGAGAATCAGGCCCCAAACACTTGACACCCACCCTTTAGATATTTACAATCATTGATAAGATCCCCTCAGCCTTCTCTTCTTCAGACTGAAGAGTCCCAGGTCTCTCAGCCTTTCCTCATACAAGAGATGCTCCAGGTCCGCACTCATCTTTGTGGCCCTCTAGGAAATCCCTGTCTTTTTTGAACTGAGGAGATCGGAACTATACATAGTACTCCAGATATGGCATCACTAGTGCACATAGTTGCTGGCCATATTCATTTCAATGTACTCCAGGATACAGGATACAGGATAAGTGGCTTTCTTGACCACATGGGCACGATGCTGGCTCATGGCCAACCTCCTGTTCAATCAGGAGTTGGATATGATGATCCTCATGGTTTCCATCCAAATAAGGGTATTATGTGATTCCAAGATCCTATTTAAATTCTTCATCATTGTTAATTATAGTCACAACATAAGATATTGTTGATAAGATTAAGGGTTCAAGAAGCTATGGATGTGACTTTTGCTTACTAATACTGTTCTAAGATGTAACCTTACATGACATCATGACAAAAAGAAGCAAGCAAATTCACCTTCCTGGTATCCCCTTACTACAAAGCAGAACATCTAGAAATTATAATGCAGCAATTATAATTAGATTGTTTACCTGGCTGCAGGTACTTCCATCGAACACTTAGTTTTGGACGTTCTGGTCTATATTCATCCTCTTCCACCTGTTCAATGGAATAAGTTTTTTTATCCTAATAACTTGTCAGGTTTGGCAATTTTCTTAATACTAAATAATACTTAATAATAAAAATGTGTTTGGAAACATAAAATGTTAGTGCAAGTCCTACAGGTGGAGGAGGGACATAATCTAGTAGGGATGTAATCAAAATACATGAAGAAATAGCATGACATTCTGTAGATAAACTGCACTTTGGTGAAAGCCAGATTTAAGAAAGTATTTGATTTTATCATGCAAGCAGCTAACAACCTTTAATCTGAATAATTATTATCTGCATTTCCTATTTCTGGAAGAAATAGATAAAAAATTATTACCTAAGAATTAATAAATAAGTGAATAAATACTTGCAACATTTTATTGTTCGTTAATTCCTTTCTATACATTCAGTATCTTTGGATTCTATGAAAGAATTTCTTTCTTCATATCAGTCTTGGAAATCTTTCATCTAGAATTTTGTATCAGCCTATATTTGAATTTGAAGACATTATGTAGTTAATTAAAATAACTCTCTTTTCTGTTTTCTGTGAGATTTGAGTCAAGTCAAATTATAACTGCATTAAATGATAAATTATTTTCCTTTACATTTTTCAAATTCATTCAAATCTTATCTTGTCATCTTCAGGACAGATGTGTATATAATAAAATATTTCAGACGAGTTTTTCATCTTCCATCCTATTCTCCAGTTCTCCTCTCTGTTTGGAAGAAATAAATCACGACATTAGCAGAATCTATGTATTTACTTCCCAATTATTACATAATTTTGTAATTAGCATTCATCAATACATATTGAAAGCAAAAAGATTCTTAATTATATGTTCTTGCTCTTTAGAAAAGTCCAATTCACAACCAGTATTACTGAAAACTCTACCTAAGAAAAACCTTCCAAATTTACATTAATCAGATTAATCACTGCAGAAGTGTGAGGTTATAAGTTGAGGGAAGACATAAGACACTTGTAAAAATCGACCTACAGGATGAGCAATTTAAAAGAGTTCCAGACAGGATAAACACAAGCAAAATTAAAGTTTCCCTCATGAATCAATTTTTTTTTTACCAAAATGTCCTTATCTTCTCCTCCCATTCTTTTTATTTACAATGATAAATTTGATTATAAGCCTCTGCATTTATTTAGGTAAGACAGAAGATAACAAGGAGAGGGAATTTTACTGACGACTAAGATGAGCCATACCTATTTACCTCTCAGAAAAAAAACTGCCATTTTTGTACTCTGCATTTTTGCTTGTTTGTATTTCAGTCTATGGAATTTAAGAGGTAATTGTGATATGAGTTAAAATGTTGACGTAAGGATAAAGTCTGTATGGGGTAAGTCACCATGAGTCTGTTGCAATTAGCTATGATTTGTGCATAGACTAAGCTAGTTGAAACAAGCACAGGTTTACACAGGTCAGTGGACCACATTAATGACAAGAAATCAGTGGACAAACATTGTGGCAAGTCTCACTTGTACTAGCAGAAGATAGTATAAGGATGCTTAGTGCATAGAGAAGACAGTGAAAACACAAAATAAACTGGTCACCTTCTTTCTCCCCTAGCTTTGTTTTCTTACCCTTGATGTTTTATGTTTCTCTCCCAAAACAAAAGGTAATGATCTCCTCTGCCTTTGACATCCCTTATATTGTTTTGGAGCCCAGAACCTTCTCTAGTTTCACTGGATTCCTCTCGCACTTCATCTAGTTCCAGCACACAGCCCTCCTGCTTGTTCCAGTTTCCTGTTCTTACCTTGCTGATTTTACTGTTTACAGGTCTTTTACTTCTGCTTTCTTTATGCAGTTCTACCACAGGTCTCTGATGCTCCCTTTGTGGCTACATTTATTTATTTATTTATTCATATTTAAATTAATTTAAATATTTATGCTTAGCTTAAGTCAAGGCAAGCAAAGCCTGAGTTTTTTGCTTAGCCTCCTGTTTATGAGTGAAACAAGCTCCTATGTCAACTCTGCCACATTGATTTGAATGACGCAGGAATAGTGCTGTCATTCAATAAAAGTGATGCTGATCTGTCACTATTGCACACTAAGTGGCTCATATTTCAAAAGAGAAAAAATAAAGACAGCTTGCCACTGTTACAAGTTTTAAAGCACAGAGATCACTGCGAAGCCATTAAATTGTCAATTTTGGTGACGGCCTTGAAACCACAATTATTTAGCAACTACACTTCCAGTTGGGAATATTACTATGGCTCGGTTCAGTGTTTCATACTCATTTAAATAACTAGATTGAATGCCTCTCAAATGCCTCTCAACCTTCTAAAAAGCTAACTTGGCCTTTAGTACCATGGAGAGGTGTGAGTCACTTTTTTCTTGATATTATATATAAGTTTTCAATTCAATTTCAATAGGTTTCCTTTGACTGCTGATTTTTTCACAGCAGGATGTATTTTTGGAGATGCCTAAGTACTTCGGATTGTGTTTGTTTTAAATGAGTTTGTTTAAAAGAGTGAAATAACATATTCCCAGCAGCTATTTACTGTTCTAGTTGTTTGACTGGTGTGCCATACAGTTCCCCTGGCAGCAAGACTACTGGATAAGTAATCATCACTTTTAAGGACTTTGAAGACAGTATGTTTTCACAGACTGTGTTAGTAGTGTTTTAGCTTGAAGGTTTTGGTTTTTTTAAAGCAAATTTCATGCAGATTCATCATTTCCAGTGCATTTCCCTAGCTGAAGCCTCCTTTTATTCTTTCTGTGTTCTTAAAAACAACATTGCTAGTTTATCTTTTTATTATTATTATTAATTGCTGTTATTCTGAAATAATTTTGCTTTTTCTTTCAACAAGTCCTTGACAAGTGTTTGATGGAGCACATAAGAACCTTTCCATATTACTATGGGTTTGTTCGTTCGTTTGTTTGTCTTTTGTAGCAGTTGGTGTAGTCTGGTTAAGTACTCAAGGATTCACTTGATCGGTATTCAAGGATCACCTTCTCCAAAAGCGGTTCATTTTAATAAGTGGCCAAGAATGCCAGAAAAACCTACATGGATGAACAAGAAGTTCTTGGCCAAAACCAAACATAAAAGGTAATCATACAGAAAGTGGAATACAGAGATACTACCCGAGAATCCAGTGATGAAGTTAGGAAAGCTAAAGCCCAAACAGAATAAACTTGACCAGTGATGCTGAAGACAATAAGAAGGACTTCTGTAAGTAGTAAAGTTTCAAAAGTACAAATGACAAAAGGAAGACAAGGGAAAAGGGGACCCACTGCTGAATAAGATAGGGATGCTGGCCATGCCTGACGTGCAGAATGTTTTCTTTTGTCCTTAGCAATGCCAGATCCCAGTGACCAAGGAAGAGACTGAAGCAAGGAAGATGTCCCCTTGGTGGAAGAAGATCAGATCAGGGAACATTTAAGGAAACTGGACGTACATGAGACCTGATCAGATGCACCCATGGATGCTGAGGGAGCAGACAGATGTGAGGTCACCCTTAATAATCTTTGATTGATCATGGAGACTGGGAGAAGTGTTGAAAAAAACATAAATGGAGGAAAGAAAATGTCACTCCTATCTTAAAGGCAAAAAGAAGGACTCAAGGAACTACAAGAGCAAGCAGCCTCACCTCAAACCCAATTAAGGTGATGGATCAGCTCAACCTGGAAACTATTTACAAGAATGTGAGGTGCAATAAAATTATTTTTATCATTCAGAATAGCCAGCATGGATTCACTAAGGAGAACTCGTATCTGAGTAACTTGGTAAGCTTCTACAATTAAATGACTTGTCTGGTAGAGGAATGGAAAGCAGTTGACATTGTCTACTAGGACTTCAGGAAAGCCTTGAACACTGTCTCCCATTAGACCTTCATAATTAGTTGATATATTTGGACTGGATGGGCAGAAAGTGAAATGAGTTGAAAACTGTCTGAACAGCTGGACCCGGCAGGTCACGATCACTGGTACAAAATCTAGATGGAGTCTAGTAAATAGTGATTTATCCTAAGAGTCAATATTAAGTCCAGTTCAGTTTAACATCTTTGTTAATGATTTGGTTGATGGAAAAAAGGGTATCCTTAGTAATTTTACAGACAGTGAGAAACTAGAAGTGTCTGTTACACAAGATGTAAACCTTAAAAAGTCAGAGAAATGGGCTGTCAGGATCTCCATGAAGTTCAACAAGGAGAGCTGAAATGTTCTACACCTTGGGAGTAACAGTCTCATAAGTTAGGATGTGCTGGGGGCCAGCCAGCTGGAAAGTAGCCTGTCAGAGAAGGACCATAGGGTCCTGGAGGACACCAAGCTGAACATGATTTAGTAACATACACTTGCTGCAAAGAAGGCTAATGGTATTCTTGGCTGTGTGAGGCAAAGAGTTGCCAGCAGATCTTTCCCCTCTACTCAGCATTAGTAAGGGCACACCTGGAGGATCGCATCCAATTCTAGGCTTCCCAGTACAAGAGAGACAAGACAAGGCTCCTTTAAATATATTTAAATACTTGAAGGGAGGGCACAGATAAAATGCAGCCAGGCTCATTTCGGTAGTGCCCAGTGCAATGGCCACAAACTGAAAATGAAGAGGTTCCTGATGTTCAGATAAAAACAATCTTTTGCTGAATGGGTGACTGAGTACTGACATGGGTTGCCCAGAGATGTGGTGGAGTCTCCATCTCTGGAGATCTTCAAAAGCAACATGGACACGGTCCCATACAGCACTTGGTTCTCTTGCCTGCACAGGAGTTTAGGACTCCAGAATTTTCTTCCAGCCTCAGCCACTGTGTGGTTCTGTGATGGTATTGCTCAGGCGTAGTAATACAAGCAGGTAAAATCTGAAAGGTGTGCAGAAAGATTATAGATGGGAATAGGTCAGTATATCTTAAATCAGTATATTCAAATCTATGTAGAGTAACATCTCTCACACAGATGACTATTGCTTCCTAATGCCTGAAGTTTGTGTGAAAGGCATTCCTTACTTTAACTGCAGAGGGCACAGGACCAATTTGTTCTGTGCAGACTTATTGGAAATGTAATATTCAGCATCATTTCAGTTTGTATGCACCCATACAGAAGCCTCCAAGAAATAATCCAGGATTGAAATATACTGAATTACTTACTTTAAGATCAAATCATGGGGGAGAAATACAGCTATGATAGTTAAACTATTAAGAAATAAGTCAGTAAGTACACTGTGAAATTAGATATCTACTGTGTAATCTGTAAAATGTGACTGCTCAATATTTAAGATCCTATAAATGTTAGATCAGTCAACGTGACAAAAAACATCTGTACTATATTTTAAAATAAATCCCAATGTTCTCCATTTAAAATATTCATCCCTTTCATGAAATATCGAGGTAACTACCAAACTGTAAGTACTTTATTTTGTAAGGGCACTGTGGACTGATAATGCCTTCTGTACCTAGGGAAGATGACTGCCCTTGAGGGCTGTAGAACTGAAGGTTTGCGTTGCTGTAACATATTGTCTCAGCGGAAGAGTATTCCTTTAGGTAAGGTGTTTGTTTGTAACACATAATTCAGCTGAACATTATTCACAGTTCTTTCAACACTGAGTGTTTGAAGAAGTTATTTAAGAACTACAGAAGTGGGGAAAAATTCTTATTTCAAACATAATGGATGTGGTGAGAAGGAAATAAAAAATAGTATTGATTTGGAATTAATGTTTTAATGCTTTGCATAAGAGAAGGAGTAAGAAAGCAAAATGTCTGAAAGAACAGTGCACACAGATATTTGTTTGTCTTCATAATCAAAAAATTTTACTTTACAGATTATAAAGAGCCTCATTTTTCTGTGTTTTGTTTGTTTTGTTTGTTTTCTCTTTCTCTTTTTTTTCCCCCTCTTTCTTCTTTTCTCTCACTTTTTTTCTTTCTTTTCTTTTTTTCTTTTTTTTTTCTTCTTTCTGGTGGCTTGTTTTTGTTTTCCTGCTTTCTGTAGGAAGATTTGCAGTTTTATTACTTTTTACTTAGTGTTATCTCAGCAGCCCAGGAAACAGTTTCCTCAGTATTTAATGATGTGTTGAACCGTTCTGTACACAGCTCTTTGGAGACTGCTGGCTTTGGAAAAGTGAAGTTTTCAGTACTAGTGACATCAATATACTCTTTTTTTTTTTTTTTTCTTTTTGTACTGTTTTTCTGCAGTTTCTTCAAAATATTAATATTAAGGTTCAAATTACTGAAATAGAGAACATTTGTCGAAGAAATTGTAGTGACAAACACACTGCTAGTCTAAAACTCTTGCTAGCTTGCATGATGGCAGTGTCATTGTTCCTGAAGTTAAAAAAAATAATAATAATAAAGGAAAATATCCAGTGTCACCTCTAAGTCACCAACTGTGAATACATATGGCAGTTTCACCCTGTCAGTCTATTTGCTGAAGTTCCTTTTAAAATTAATGATAAGTTCTTCTCAGGCTTGGTTGACTGTGGCAGCAGATTGATGCTGTGTTCAAATTCTGTATGCCTAGCAGCATTTCTTCTTGTGTGCTGGAGAAGCATTCAATTCATTATTTACATTTGACCTGTGAGAATAGCTTAAGAAATGTGTGATTGTAATGCTGGGAAGTAGACCTTTTAGGAAGAAAGTTTTTTATTTGGAAAGCTAAAAGAAGAATGAGACATTTTCACCTTGATTAATGTTTAACTTATAAACAACCCTGATGTAGCTGCGTACTGTGAACTGTTGCATTGACTGCAACTATTTGAAAGAAAGCACTAATGCAGCTGCAGTTCAGATGCTGAAATAGAAGCTTTTGTGAAACCTTTTCAGAATTTTTAAAAACACTGTGAACTTATACTAAATCAATAACTTGTAAAATTGACAAGATTGAATATGATAACCGCATTATTCTGCATAACCTTGGTTTGTACAGAATAAATGCAATGGTAGTGTTTTCCTACTAAGAACTCTAAGGTGATTGTGAGATTCTTCTTGGTGTTTTAGAGTGAAGAAGTAAACAACTTAATCAGAAATAAGACTAGTACTTTTATCCCTAAAGCATTACTAAGAATCCAAAGCTTCACGTGTTGGAAAGTATTAAACTTGTAATTCTAAAGTGAGAAAAAAGCTACTCTGAATAATTTTTTTTCACAAAAGTATTATGTAGGTTGGGATAATTGTGTAGAGTCTCTTCAATGTCCTGTGTGTGTTGATAGCAGTCAGTGTTGAATAAGCAGTAGAACTGCCTTCCATTTAATATATGTTATTTGAAGTTAAACTCCTTTCAGTTTAGTAATGCTGTGTAAATTTTCCTAGTGATTAAGCTGCAACAACTGATGTTTGCATCTTTTGAGATTTCACAGGTGTGTAATTTCTCAGCATAATTATTTTCTTTTTCCTTTGCCTAGGTAAATCACACTACATAAGAACTGCTGCTTCATTGTTGGCTGCTTTTTTTTTCTCTTTTCTCTTCCTTTTTCTTTTACATTTTTTCAGAGCACTTGATAGTGTTTACATTTTTAAGAAACTTTTCATTATGATTGAGCTATACATTTTTCTTCTGTAATTTTAGAAATTATAGCATTTGCAATATTGTGGAAATGACATAGCAGTCATGGTGTAACTCCTGTGTAGTAGTCATAATGTACAGGCCTTTCCTCACGTGGGAGATTTTCCAGGCTCTTAATCATCTTAGTGGCTCTCTGTTGGATTATCTCCAGTAGTTCCCTGTCTTTCCTGAACTGTGGAACCCAGAGCTGGGCACAGTGTTCCAGATGTGACTTCACCAGAGCACAGTAGAAAAGGAAAATCATCTATCTCCCTCATTCTGTTAGCCTTTTAATACACCCCAAGATACCATTGGCCTTTCTGGCCACAAGGGCACGCTGCTGGCTCATGGCCAGCCTGTGGTCCACCAGACAGTGGGCATGCAAAGATTAAAAAAGCCATGGGCCCAGATTGAATACACCCATAATCGCTGAGGGAGCTGGCAGAAACGATTGTCAAACTCTATCATCTTTGACAGGTCTTGGAGAATGGGAGGGCTGCCAGAGGGCTGGAGTGTACACAGTGTGACTCCAGTCTTCAAAAAAGGCAAGAAGGAGGAACTGGGAAGCTACATTCCAGTCAGCCTCACCTCCATTCCTGGGATGCTATCTCCAAGCAAGTGGAAGAAAAGAAAGTTATCAGGAGTAGTCAACATGGATTCACCAAGAGGAAATCATGCTTGACCAATATGATCGCCTTCTATGATGTCACAACTGGCTGGGTAGATGACAGGAGACCAGTGGGTGTAGTCTACTTTGACTTCAGCAAGGCTTTTGACACTGTCTCTCATAACATCCTTGTAGGTAAGATGAGGAAGTATGGGGTAGATGAATGGACAGAGAGGTGGACTGAGAACTGGCTGACTGGCAGAGCTTGGAGGGTTGTGATCAGCAGCACAGAACCCAGCTGGAGGCCTGTAACTAGCGATGTTCCCCTGTGGTTGGTAGCGGATCCAGTCTTGTTCAACATCAATGACCTGGATGAAGGGATAGGATGCCCTCTCAGTTTCTGGGTTATATGAAGCTGGGAGGAGTGGCTGAGACACCAGAATGCTGTTTTGCCAACTGTTCAGCAAGACCTGGACAGGCTGGAGACCTGGGCAGGGAGGAACTTGGGATTCAACGAGGGCAAGTGTAGAGTCCTACACGTGGGGAGGAATAACCACATGTTAGGGTTAGGGGCTGATCTGCTGGAAAGGAGCTCTGTGGAAAAGGACCTGGGTGTCCTGGTGGGCAGCAGATAGAAAGTTATTACCCACAATACAGTCAATAAAATGTTAAAACTTACAAAATCTTTAAATCCATGGAATACTTGCAGTTTTGCACTGTTTACTCTCAAAGATATTCTTCACATAATCTGTACTTTACAGTATTTATGTAGATCTTGCAGCTTGTTTATTAAAAAAAAAAAAAAGCCTTTTAATGTAAATTGTTGATACGAGTAGGAAAATTTTCAGATAACTTACAGAAACAGATGATCATAAAGATATAGTAGACTAAGTGTAGTATATAAAGTCTGAATTTCAAAGTCTTTTCTAGGCAGATTTTCAGACTTTTTACCATACAGTCTTTTTGGCTGTTGTTACATCTCTTGAGGATTAAGTCTTTTCTTTGTATTTCAGTATCATCTTAGTTTTTATGTTGCATAGAGACAACTGGCAATTAGATAGACGATTAGTAGATTCCATTTAATTTAATTTAATTTTTTT
Organism: Perdix hodgsoniae; assembly: GCA_035772895.1. Lineage (NCBI taxonomy): Eukaryota > Metazoa > Chordata > Aves > Galliformes > Phasianidae > Perdix > Perdix hodgsoniae. The sequence continues at coordinate 150,660 of JAPSGF010000131.1, forward strand.
TAATTCTAGATCTGTACTTTTAAAGCAACCCTTCAATGGAGAAATTTTTTATTATTTATTTATTTGTTTGTTTGTTTATTTATTTATTTAGCATGACAATGCTAAATGTCAAAGGCATACATTCTGAGTAAAAGCTTTGTTTCGGGTGCTACTTATTTACAAATTACACTTGTTTTCCACCTTAAAGAAGCATATTCTTCCTCTATCAAACTACATATTGAAACTGTACACATTGTACAGGAGTATGTTTGATTTTTGCTCTCTTATGAAGCATTAGACGGGAATTTGTTATTTCTTTTTCTCCACAATACTAATCAGAATGTGTTAATAGTAAGGCATCTGCTTATAACATGTCAAAAGTGCAAAATATCATGATATTCTTCTGCTATACCTTTCTCCAAGAAATGTTTTCATCCCATTAGAATTTTGCAGAACCCAAACCACTGTGGTATTTGACCAAAGATAGGCAAATTACTGTGGGAATCTGGAAGGACCTTTCTGCAGGTCTGTTAAGTTTTCCTATGGAAGATATGCAGCTCGTTGCTGGACCGCTGAACAAGCAAGAGGCAGTCTTTTTCTGTCTGATTTCTATGCTAGCCTTACAGCGTCGTTGGATTACACTCTCTCTCCTTTGACATAACATTATTACATGTCTTTGTTATATCATGGTCAAACTACTTCAAACATACACTAAACTGCGCTGCTAAAAAAGCTCAGCAATTACCTTCGATTCGTGCAGAACAGAGTAGGGCAATTACTGTGAAGTTTGGGTGGACGCTTTTTGATCCTTCCCAGTGCTTTACTGTGCACAAACTGCTTGTTGGCGTTTTGATGGAGTTCAAGGTTTTAGTCTTTGCGTTTAAAGCCCTTAATAGAGTGGGTCACACTCTCTTGCTGGAATTCTGATCTTTAGGAATCTTTCATCTCGCCTTTAGAGATCTGAGGGAAAAGGTTAATCGTTGTGAGGGGTGGAAAGAAAGCTTCAGTTTGGCTTGCATCCTAGCGGCAGCGCTGTCAGATCTGTGACATGTCTTCCTTTAAGTGGAAGGAGTAGTATGGACTCGGGCTCTTGAAAGAGGCATAAAGACATTCATTTATCTTACAGATATTGGGGAGGCACTTCTGACTCCTCTTCACTTTTTTTCTTCCCTTGGAGGCCAAAGATTGAAATAGGAAGAACTTAACACAGACACTGCTACACATTTGTACGTTCAGGTTATGCTTTTGGTGTGGACTATATGGCAGCTAATCTCCACACAGCTAACAACATGGTTGCTTTCAAGGCCAGAAGTATCTTAGGAAAAAAGTGGCTCATAAAACATTCAGTGGCCACACTGACTATTTCTGGTACTTTCATACCTTCGTGATAGAAGAGGATTTTTATTTTTATTAGTATTTCTTCTAATAACTGAAAAATTAAATTTCTCTTTGATTCCTAGCATATGTTTTCATATGCTTTAGGCTAAGAAACCAAATTTTCTTTTCTTTTTATGGAACCTGTTTATGAAACCATTATGTTTTAACTGAAAGACAGCTTTTGTAGTACATTAGAGATCCAAATGGCACAATTCTGAAAATTTTAAAAAACAGAATTGTAACTATGCAACATATATATACAAGTTATAGTATAGTTTCAAGAAGCACTGATAAAATATCCCCACTCCTAAATATTGAAATTGTGATGACCACTTTAGAATGTCAGCTTTAAGATTTGGTGTGAACTTTCAAAACAGAAATGCGAGATCTTCCATGTTAAGAGAATGAAAAATGTTCTAAAAGCATTTTTATGATATCAGTGTGAAACAGAACACAGGATCTATATAATGTAAAGACAGATTTTCATGAAAGTAATTTTTATAATTACATTGATCGTTTCATTAAAAATATAATTTACAGAGAGTAAAAGATTTTAATGTAATCCACCTTGGATCCTTATACAAAAACGTGAATTTTTTTAGTGAATTTTATTATGATGCAAATAATGTCAAATTGAGATGGAAGTAAGGGAGGAATTTTGAGTTTCTTCAGTTTTTGTAATCTGAATTATTGGCAACCAGTGTACACTGATACTTTGTTCTGCTTAGTTAAAAAGTTTCTTGAAATTCTTCTTCAAACCGATAGACATTACTAACAATGTCTTTAAAGTAATTGCACACATAAAACAACCATCCTGCCCTCTTTTTCCCTCTCCATTTAATATAAACTTCTATTTACAAGCAGTGATTTGATTATGATTCAAACCTGTCTGCATAAAACGTGCAAGTCTGAATAATAACCCATTTTTGCCATAGGCATCATGAGAGGATTACAGACAAGGACACTGGCTAATAAGCCAGGATATAGGAATTATTTTTATTTATGCAAATGGGTATCTTATTGCAATGAGTACAATATCCTTTAGTTCTAAGTTGCTTTAAAATCAAATTTATTTCTATTGGTGTGAGAACATAAATGAAAACTTACAAGAAATAGATCAGTGTTCTCTGTAGTAATAAGATTCTGTGCTGTGCGTTGAGGATAATTTACATCTTTTCCTCACTAAGCACTGTAAAATGCACGAGAGGCAATGCTTCATACAACCTTATAGGTGAGCATAGAGTTTGACATTGATGCTATTTATCTGTGCACTCAAATGCGTGGTGATAGATGATGAAGACAATCATCTCAGAAACAATGCGAGTCTATCTTACTTTAACAATATGAAAACTGATATAATGTCATGAAGGCTATTATGTTTGGTGTGAACAGACTTACTGTACTAATCCAGGAGGCTATGTAGTTATACGTAGCCAGCCAATGTGATGCTACTGGTCCCTTCTAGCATTAAAACACGTGACACTACATTCCTGTGGTTGCTATGCAGTTTCTGTTCTTATGGTGACCACGACAAGACAGATAGTTTATAACCTGAAGGAGTTTTACTCTTTTTTTCCTGCTCTTCTTTCTGTTTAACATGTTTTAGCTGCCCTACACACACTCAAATCTGATGTGTAGGTTGGCAAAATCCAAACCAGCTTTAGTGGAGGAATCACTGAAAATGAGCATTGAACAGAGATAATTTTTCTTTTTCCTAAAAGATTCAAAAATCCTCTTGATTAAATGAATACTTCTGTGCAATCACAAATGCTACATGCAGATGACAAGCAATCCTGAAGAACAGGAAAACAGATTAAAACAAATACTAGAATACTAAATAAAATATGGCTAGAGAAAGTGCATTTCAATTAAAAATGAAGTAATAGTTGTGTGTCAATACAAGGTGCCTGAGAGATCAGCTCTGCTTACTTACTTATGAAGTGAAATGCCTTAAGTCCTACACAGCTAGTTTTGCTTTGCAATCCTGTGTACAATCTCAGCGGTTACAAAAGCTGTAAATATACTTCTATACACTGTCAAGAGATACACAAAGCTGGTTTTACCCAGCTGTCCCACTGGCATTATATGATCTATCATCTGCGTTCATATTATGAGATCTTAGCATCTTTCTGTATCTACATTTTCAAGGCATCTCCTATCATATTGTTTCTGTACTGCTATAGTCTGCTGCTCCAATTTTGTTTTCCTTAAACCTTCAAGATGGAAATTACATTGTTAGTTTTTATTTAGCATAATATAGTGCAACATACATCTTCAGTAGTTTACAAAAGTAGTGATCAAATAGAAAATGATATTATATATAAATACTTGCTCATATTCAACCAGAGAGGGTGTGGAGGTCCACTCCCTGGAAGCACTCAAGGCCAGGCTGAATGGGGCTGTGAGCAACCTGGTCTGGGGGGAGGTGTCCCTACCTGCAGTAGGGGGTTGGAAGTAGATGGTCTTAAAAGGCCCTTCCAAACCAAACCATTCTGTGACTCTATAGTTCTCTATATGTGCATGAATCTTTAAACATATATTATCTTCATATCACAGAAATATCTTCATATCACAGAATCATAGAATGGCTTGGGTTGGAAGGGACCTCAAAGATCATCAACCTCCAACCCCCTCCTGCTGCATTCAGGGCCACCAACCTCCACATTTAATACTAGCTCGGGCTGCCCAGGGCCCCATCCAACCAGGCCTTGAACACCTCCAGGGATGGATGGGGCATCCACCGCCTCTCTGGGCAGCTGTTCCAGCACCTCAGCACTTATAGTAAAGAACTTCCCCCTGACATCCAACCTCAACCTTCCCTCCCTCAACTTCAAACCATTTCCCCTTGTCCTGCAGTTATCCACCCTTTCAAAGAGTTGACTCTCCTGCTGTTTGTAGGCTCCCTTTAGGTACTGAAATGCTGCAATGAGGTCACCCCACAGCCTTCTTTTCTCCAGGCTGAACAAGCCCAGCTCCCTCAGCCTGTCTTCATATATGTAGATATCATATCTATATGTAGATATAACTATAAATCTATGCTTATATTAATCACAATGTACACAAACTTCATGCTTTGTTAACTACATATTACTATTCATTTACACCAATATCATCAGCTCATTTTCAAAATGAATGTAATCAAATCATCCAATCCCATGAACAGATTTAGTAAGTTTAATTTTTGAGAAGAAATTACAAAACTTCACTACTTTAAAAATTAGAAACTTTCAATTTCTAGTATAAATTTAGTTCAGTTAGTGCCCTTTTTTTCTTTTGCTCATTATTCTCCCTGTCAGAAATGTTTTCCTTTGCTTCCTGTCTCAAGATGAATATTCTATCCAATTAAAAATTGGAATCACCTAAGAAATTAATTGGGATAACGTGCAAGGGCTACCTGATGCACTTTATCAAGAGGCAGCAGATTTCTTTCTTCTACTTCTGTTAATGAAGTAATGAATAAAGTAGACTGACACATTTTCTTTGTTAAAAATACAGAAAAAATGTCCATGAATTACTTTAAGAAATTTTGCATACATTACGCTATTTGATAGACATTAGACAATAATTTGTTGAAAATTCTAATTTTCCACCCAAGAAAATGTGGATGATTTTATGCACTAAAGAATTTAACGGCTGAATATTATACAATATTTTAAAATCATGAACAAATTTACAGGAATGGAATAATAAGCATGCTAATAAAAATACCAGTTAAACATAGCTGGACTGAACTGTTTGTAGGCAGCTGCATACAAGCACATAGAACATCTGACATTGGTACAGAGTTAGGCTGCAGTACATATGCAAAGTTGAAGCTTGATTGAGTTGTGTACATAAAACTTAATAGCTCCAAAATATGCACAATTGGAATGGTATTTCTTCTGGAATATGTAAATGGTGTTGTTCAGATGACAGTGTATAATCAGATATACTGGACATTCTCAAATAAAAACACATAACATATCCTTTGAATATTTTTTAATTGCAAGCAAGCAATTAAGTCACTTCGAACGCTACACAGGCATACCTTATCTAGGTTTAAATCACATACAGATATTAGTGAGAACTGGACAATGTATTAGTTATTATGTAAAGCAGCATTTTAAGGAAAATTTAAGGAAAAAACTTTCTTGAAAAATTAGTTTATACTTCATTAGGCTAGCTGTTAGGAAGAAATTCCTTACTCAGAGGGTGGTGCGGACCTGGCACAGCTGCCCAGAGAAGGTGTAGATGCCCCATCCCTGGAGGTGCTCAAGGCCAGGTTGGATGGGAGTCTGATCTCAGGGGGGGCAGCCCTGCCCATAGCAAGGGGTGGAACTGGAGTCTTTAAGGTCCCTTACAATCTAAGCCAGTCAATGGCACTATGAAACAGTGATGGGAATAACATATTTTCCAATGTGATATTTTAAAGGGTGAGGAGATCTGGCTTTTTTTTTTTTCTTCTTCTTTTTTCTTTTATTTTGGTGATATTTAAAAAGCATCATAGGCAACCTGATATAGAAACTGAAACTTGTTTTCCCAGTGGAAGTAACTTTTCTCAAAGAAAAATATGTTCATGCAGCTATTGAGGAATTTATCTGGTTGCAGTAAATTATTCACTATATATATTTGAATATATAATATTAACATATGATTCATGCTTTGATTTCATTATTTATTTAAAGTGAATAATGTGAATAATTATTCTCAATGGGAAAGGCAGTTCTTTTCATCTCCATCCTGGTCACATGCACTGTCCCAATCCAATGTGCCAGTACCATCACTGAAGTGGGAAGCTGCCTGAGGAAACGGGTCTATCTGAAAGCTAATGAACTCAAATACAAGTCTCAGGAATAAACCACCAGTTCAGGAAGCAGACCTTAAAACACATTTACATCAGTTTTAAGCCACATCTGCTACTGTTGTTAGGCAGTGATTTAAGGTGCTGTCTATGCACTTTTCTGTACATAAAGAGTATACTTATACCTGGAAATCAAAAAATGGGCAACATTCTGCAGTCAATCCGTTTGTGGTCTCTTTCTTCAGAATGCTAAACTTTCTCACTGGTAAAGAAATTTCTTGGACTGGACTAGCAGTACTTACATGAGAAGCTCAACAGCTCATTGTTAACTGAAGCAAATTTTCTACAATTAAGACCTACAGGCTTTTTTGTTTGTTTGTTTGGTTGGTTGGTTTTATTTTGTTTGTTTGGTAGTGATTCCTTAATGATAGAAGCAGATTTTTTTGCAAAGAATGCAATAATTTATGATTAGTTTTTACTTTTAGCCCTTAAAATTACACTTAATTGCAAAAAGTTAAGGAAAAAATCAAACTGCCAACAAACAGGGGCAACTTAGCCACATGGCAATGTAACAGTGGCAACGTAATGCCACACTGCCCTCTAGATAAGAATTAAAGCTGAACGTGAACATTGCAAAAGCTGGAATAACACACGGAGACTAAAGAAGATGCTGCACCAATTCTGAGATGTGTAGAACCCTGCTGTATGAAGGGGAAGATGTATCAGGGTGTAGCACAGACAACTAGCCTGTCAGGGGCTCCCATGCTATGTCTTCAGATATCAAGATGCTATCAGTTTCTGTGCTGGCTGTATTCACACTAGTGAATGACTCCTTACCAGGAGCCCTAAATGTCTCCTAAGAATCAAGACTCCTTTGTGATTTACAGTGTGGCATATCTATGGGGGGAAAAAAGGGACTTATAACTTAAAGTCTACCTCTAGAACTTATTCTCTGAATCTTCTAGCTTAAACAAACAAATGAAGCTTCTCTACCCATTGCTGTTAGCAGACTACACTGACTGTTGATTTGTTGATTTCTGTTGTTGTTTTTCTTTATTTGCTTTAAAGTATTATTATTTATATATATTTAACACAAAATGCCTTTTCAAGACTTAACATTGCTTCTGAATGATATCTTTGGTAATAAGAAACTAGAATTAAACTTTGGATTTTCATCACTTCAAACCGTCAAGTTGCAATTACCATACGAAAAGCACAATTGATTTCTATTTAGCTGTAATGGAATTTGTGTCTACAGTTTATTGAATGGAGTGACCAATGTGAAGTGCACCGAATCACAGTTCTGATGTGCATTCCATCTTGTGTGACAAATGGAGGGATGCAAAGCTCTTGGAAATAAAGCTCCCATGTTTCCCTTCAGTTGGTTTACTGCTGCTGTTGTCTAGCAGCGAGTAAGGGATGCTTTTAAGCAGAAGCAAATTGTAGATGATCAACCACAGGGCTTTTCTAATGAATTAAATTACACCAGTGATACATACTTATTCTTTCAGACAGTAATGTCTGATATTCAACAGCCCATGGGCAATAATACTGAGTAACTGACATGATCTCAACTGATCTTACTTATTGCTTTCCTATTTCCCACACCAGCAGAGGATTTTAGAACCACAGGTTGGGACTACTAGTCTCAAATCCATTTTAAGAGGTCAAGAGGTGTTATTGAAAGTCAGCTAGAAAGAGATTTTATTCTCCTGTGAAAGATGGGACACACAAAGCTTCATTCAAAGTGTGTTTCTTTGCTCATTCAAAAAAGAAAAAAAAGTGCTCTAAAAAGGTCTGAAATAAATTTTTATCATCTTCTGTCATGTTACAGTCTCAGTTTCTGTACCATTTGCATACCACCAGCACCTTGCGTATGATGCTCATCTGTGTTCTGGATTACTTGTTCTTATTGCTAGTGATTTTGTGCTTAATCTAGTGGGTTTATGATTTTAGGGTTCCATCTTGAATTAGTTAGAAATTATTCAATAGAAACTTTATTTGCATTTACTACAGTTCCACTCTGAATATGGGCAATTACATACTGCTATTACTTCACATTCTTTTTTCACACATAGTCCAGTCCCCAACTTTTCAATTTAATCTAATCAGTAGACTGAAAATGCTGTACAGAAGTGATTTTCCTAGCAACATGGTTTTTATTGTTGTTGTTTTCTGAGTTATTTCTGTAGATGTCTTGTTTTTAATTTTCAGTCCTTGCTCATGCATTTTACATTAATCTTTATTTCATTAATGAAGCAGGTCACGCTATATTTTTGCAGCTCTACATACAGGAGAATTCTCTGACCAGAAACATTCATTTTCAGTTTTAAGTGAAACTTTTGATTCAGTGTTCTTTACCTTTATTATATGAGACATCAAGCACATGAAGTAAGAAATGTGTTTACACACTGGAATTTCTTTGATGCCTGGATGCCCTGACACACAGAACTTTTCCATAGGAAAAATAACATAAACGTTGTTTATTTAAGTCTGTCACATTATATAGTGGCCTCACCTCCCCAGTAGGTACCTTTTAAGTGAGGGCTTTCTGAAGATACACATAAATCTTCAGGTTGAATTATATTCGCTTTGAGATGAACAAACTATGTAATTGTTAGCTGTTTGACAATGAGTTGATTTTTAAAATAAAATATTGCAAGAATATGTGGGACATTTATTAAAATAATGAAGTAAAAATTTTGAACAATATTTACTCTTTTGACAATAAAGGATTGTGTCATGCAACTGAATTTGTCTGAAATATCAGTAAAACAACAATTTCTCCAGGATATAAAAAAGGAAGTTGAGTTCTCAATTGTAGCTTGGTGAAGCTTTTTTTTTCCACACAGAGCAGACCACTCCTGAGAACAAAGCAGAGCTGAGGCTTTGTTCCTCCCTCCATTCTGAAGTTGTTAAAAATGCATGACTTTTCTTAAATTCTGCCGGAGTTGTGACTGCTCAGAAGCACTGAAATTTAAACCCTGGGTATCCGAAGATCTGCTGCTTAAAAATGTTTGATTTTGTGTAGTCTTATTTTCCTGCAACATTCTCTAAAACCAAAGTCTGTTTTTATTGATAATCTTTTACCACTCCCTTTCCTGTATTGATAGCTCTTAGATTCCATCAGAATTGTTTCTGAGGAACATGTTCTATTTTCCCATTGTCAAGTCCATACAGTTTTATAGAATTCCCAATACTCTTTTGTATCAATAATTATTGTTTTGATGTGTGAAACTTTGAAACTTATTTTTTTTTAAAGTTCTTGCAGGAGTTGTCCATGTAGCTTTGTTATATGATCACAATAGCACCTACAGCTGTTTTTGCTTACCTGATATTTATTTGTACTGTGTGATCTATTTTATTTTAAAAGCTGTTAACAGAGGGAAGAAAGGGAAGGTTGTCAATTCCTCTCCTCTTGGCTACTGCACAGGGTGGACCCCCAAGAAAGAACTGAGGGGAAGTTTCAAATACTCACTTTTATGGGGAAACAGCGTGTCTTTGAACAAGAATACCTATCAGCGATTTTCCCATTCTTCTAGCTTTTCTATTATGGAATTGTGCCCAAGGTTGATCAGCACTTCTAGTTAGCCTTACACTACCAGGTACTTAAGCAGACAAAAACATAAGAGCTTGAACACCTCCAAGGATGAAGACTCCATGCTGAATCTCAGTTTTTAACTGCTCTCATGGAATATTTACATCAAGATGTAAATATGAGTTTGACACACACTGGAGGGAAGGGATGCCATCCAGAGGGATCTCGACAGGCTTGAGAGGTGGATTTGTTTGACAAAAACATGCAGTTCCATGAGGTCAAGCGCAATGTGTAACACATGGGTCAGTCAGGCTGATCCCAAACAGGAATACACAATATGAACAATGAGTGGATAGAGACCAGCTCTTCTGAGAAGGACTTTGGGGTACTAGTGGATGATAAGTCAGTCTAGACATGAACTGGCAATGTAAGCATACAGCTCAGAAAGCTGACTGTATCCTGGGCTGCATCAAAAGAAGCATAGCTAGCAGGTGATTAGCCCCATCTGCTCCACTTCCATGAGATCCCACCAGGCATACAGCACTCAGCTCTTGGGCCCTTAGCATAAGAGACACAGGCCTGTTGGAGTCAGTCCAGAGGTAACCCAAAAAGATGATCGGATTGCTGGAGCACCTCTCATGTGAAAACAGAAAGTTGAGGTTCTTCAACCTAGAGAATAGAAGGCTGTGTACAGAACCGCTGTCTCCCAATGTTTAGAAGCATACAGGAAAGATGGTGAGATACTATAAGGCAGTGTAGCAATGGGACAAGGGGTAACAGTTTTAGTCTAAAAGCGAGTAGGCTTAGATTAGATATAATGAAGAAATTCTTTACTGTGAGGTGACAAAGCAGTGGAACAGGTTGCCCAGAGAAGTTGTGGATGCCCCACTGTCGACAGACTGGCTGGAGATTTAAGGAGACCGATCTACTGGGAGCTGTCCTCCACGGCAGGGGGTTGGAAATGTGTGATATTTGAGGTCATTTCCAACTCAAACCATTCTATGATTCAGGGATTTTCTGCTGCTTACTTTTAAGAGTAAAAATATCATAAAGACTTGTCTCGTGAAGAATACCAATTTATTTATTGCTCCGTATTATTCCATAAAAGTTAGACCACGTTTTCTCAAGCTTACTCTGTTGTAATTGCTTTCTATGTATTCATTCCAAAGCAAACAACTGTGGATAATTGTCACCAAAATTCTTGAGAAGATAGAATATTTTTTACCACACATTTCTATTTTTTAATCGGTTTTATATGAGGTTTTATAAAATTCTAACTGAGTTTGATATATGCTTTGCTGATGCCAGTGGAGCTTTTACAGGGTAAATTTGGTGCCTCCTATGGAACAGATTCCTGTGTAGAGGTCTGTAGTGGGGAACCGTAATAGCATTTCAATCACTGTGAAATGTTAAGAGTGGTTAGGTTAGCCCAATCACTGCCTCATAGTAATTACATTGAGGATTGGGTTAATTTTTTATCACTTTCTCATTCACCTTAAGACACATTGTTTTAATGTACACACTGACACACTGAGATGGATCATTTATGAGAGGTGATGGACTCTACTGCCATTAAATTTTAATACATCATTAGTTTTCTAGGCAGATGTAAAACAAGGACTGTGATATTCTGTTCTTCATTCCCAAGTTTAACTTAAAAGTCAGTGACCTCTCTTGATTGAATGGTCATTAAAATAGTCTATACTGTGGTCATTTTAATCTTCAGAGTATGTAAATATTAGAAGTTAAAAAAAAAAGTCATGCAAATTTTGTCTAAGACTGGAGCCTATTAATTTCTACATTAAAAAAAAAAAAAAAGCCTAGACTTCTCTTCAAATGTACCTGAGAGAACTTTTTGGATTCCTTTGTCCTCTTTGCACAAGGTGAAATTCTATAAAAAATAATTACATGATGGCAAAAGTATTTCAGGCACTCAGTCTGCCAAGATTAAAGCATATTCATTTTTCAGGTCTTAATTAAGCCCTTCAGCAGGAAGGTTCTGTGGAAAACAAAGGTGCCTGACCACAATAGGACTGCAGATGAGGTAAAATGGTAAAGCCCCCCACAGATACGAGGCAGTAATGTATAATATCATGGTGTAAAGCTGCTACTGAGGATTCTGTTTCCTGTCACTTTGCTGTGAATATAAAGAGCTGACTAGGAAAGAAAAAAAAAAAAAAAAAAAAAAAAACAAAAAAAAAAACAATTAATTTATTGGGGCCATTTGTACAGGGTTAATTTTCACATGGAGAATATAATCTTGACCAGAGCAGCCAAGAGTTCTCCAGATGGCAACAGAATCTCCACGGCTAACATCCTTGCAGTGATGCTTTCCACTGGTCAGCTGTGAGTTACTGGGTTCTTTTTCTGCTGATATGTGTTAACAGTTGCTAAAGCAAATTTAAAACTATTTGAATAAAGTTCAGCCAGCACATTGGTCTGCAGCTGGAAATGGCTTTGGTCTCCTAGCTTTCCTGGACTCCTCCTCCTTCCAGAGAGTTGATCAGCGTATTCTGGTACACAAATAGTGCCTCTCAGCACAATGCTTCTCAGCTACAAACACAGGAGAAGGTGGGGGGGGGGGGGAGGGAGTTCACAACAACTGCCTCAACTGGGCAGCCTGGTCTGGTGGTTGGCAACCCTGCACATAGCAGGGGGTTTGAAACTTGGTGGTCATTGTGATCCTTTTCAACCCAGGCCATTCTGTGATTCCATGATTCAAATCCTTCACAAAGAGTTCCTGTATCCATTATTCAGTCACTTTATTTTAGAGCTTTTGGGGAGCCCAATCAATCATCTTGTTGTGAATCTGCCCTGATGTCCAGTGAATCTCTTGGCTGTAAATCAGTGGCTTGTCTCACACTAGTCCCTTTTCAGCTGTACAAAGATCAGATGCATGTAGTTACAACAAAATTAAGAACTCCACAAATCTTGCCACATCACTTAAAGTAAGTAGTGACTATGCAAGGCAATAAACTGCAAAACATGAAATGCTTAATTAAATGATCATTTTAATTTCAGATCTCTAGGAAAACAAACAAGCAAACAAAACTTAAGAAGTTTAAGTTAATTGTGCATTTTTATTTGAAAGCAAAAAACATTTTTTCAGTATCTGCCTAGAAAATAATTATTAACTTTTATATACAACAAAATTGTACCATCAGTACATGTGAATATTTGAATTTGAATTTTGCCAAGAGCTCTTAGAAAGTGTGGGTTGATTTGGACAATATAGAATGAGTTGTTGGCACAGACTAATTGCCTGTACAGATAATTAGTACAGAGGAACTCAAGAATTTTGGTGGCACTTATCCACAGTTGTTTGCTTTGAAATGAATACACAGAAAGCAATTACAACAGAGTAAGCTTGAGATAACATGGTCTAACTTTTATGGAATAATATTACTCACAATGAAATGGCTCTCTTCTTTTTTTTTTTTTTTTTTTTTCATTGAAAGTCTTTTATCAAACTCCTGATTTTACATTGACACCTTTCCTCTATGGGAGAGTATTCTTTGCAGCAATGAAAACATGGGATGCAGAGTATACTTTACAAAGCAGCCAATGTCTTCATAAACTTTGCAAATCACATGCACCCTATAATACCTATTGAGATAAAAATTAGTATTATTTCATTCATTAAGTATTTAAATTTGAATTTGAATTAGCTTTATTTAATTAACTGACATTTTCTGTTTTCACAGGAGCATCAGGTATGTTTTGGTGTGAACACATGGATTTTTATTAATTTCCCCAGGCGGATTTTTGATAAATATATGATAATTAAACCGGAAAAAGCTTCTTGTGCAGGTTTGTTTTTTGCTTGGTGGTTGTTTGTTTTTTTTTTTTCTGTCTGACTCTGCTGTTTTTGTTTGTTTGCTTTGGCAGAGCAGGAATAAAATCTTGATTTTCATGCACTGTTTGCAGTAGGGCTGGAAAGAATATGTGCGTATCGGTGTGCTTGCTGTTATTTTTCCCAGCACACGTAATTAGAAAGAAAGATGAGCTAGCTCTCTCTTTGCATAGATGATAGTTGGAAATATCCAAATGATTTTTGTCAGGACGGCATCTCTGATAACAGCAGATTTTATTTTATATTTTATTTTATTTTTTATTTATTTTATTTTATATTTTATTTTATATTTTTATTTTATATTTTATTTATTTTTATTGCAATGGCAGGAGCGCCCTAAGGCCACAACCACAGCTTTTGCCCCTTGCTTCCCCCTCTGCCCAACCCCCTGCCCTGTTTCCTCCTTGTCTGGATACTCCAGGTTCACAGTCTTGTCACAGTTTACATTTGTTAATTGGTGTGAAATCTGTCAGCCGGCAGCCATCCTGTTGTTCCAAGCCGTCTCAGTGCTCTTCTTGTATTGAAATGGTGATTTTCTTCACAGCCTTCGTTAAACAAAGAGCACCGGGGGGCGGAGCGATGCCAGGCCTTGCGATGGCTCTTAGGCCGTTCCTTGAGCGTGCCGTCCCTTGTTCTCTGGTTTGATCAGTCTCGTGCAGGATATTCTTGCATGATGACAAAATATACGTATATACACCTAAATACTGCGTGTGCATTCCTGGGGAAGGTTCGTCCAGAGGATAAGCGATGCAAACTATCAGAAACACCCCTCAAGTAAAGTAGAAAGACCTAAAAAGGACATGGTCAGCAGAGACCATGGAATAGATAGATAGATAGATAGATAGATAGATAGATAGATAGATAGATAGATAGATAGATAGATAGATAGATAGATAATATTGCAGAAGCAACATTTGATTCCCACAATAGGTGACCCCCTCAATATCTGCTATGGAGTTTGCCCCCCTGGTCAGTTGGGTTGACAAATCACCAAATTCAACACCAAAAGAGAAAACCAAATGTAGACAGTGTGCCTGAGATTGCTGCAGCACACACATTTCACTTGTGCGTCATGGCAGTTCTGTGCAAAGAGAAGTGAACTTTTCTAAAGCCTTCCCGTTTTCCATGCTGGAATTAATTTCTTCACTGTAACAGATGAAACACCTCAGAGCCTCTGGGCAGTAATGTAAATGGACGTTTTCCTTCTGAAGTGGGAGTGGTAATGAAGAACGCTGTGTTTACAGAAACATCCTTTCTGAGAGAAAAGTAAAAGGTAGCTCAGCTTCCACTGCTAGAGTAAGAACCCAGGAGTCCTTCAGTGAGAGGAAATAAAGACAGAGATGCAGAGTGCTCCATTTTAATCTCTCCCCAGATATTTCAGGACAAACGGGGTTGCTATTTTACAAAGACTGATTTTACAGAAGAACGAGGAGCAAAACAGCAGGTCTTACAATACTGTTTTCAGAAATCTCATAAGATACTGCTTTCTTATTCTGGGCACATTTAACAGTTTAGTTGGTATTCTTTTCCTCTTCCTGAAATCATTATCTGCCTACAGAAAGCTGGGTGTTCGCACACAACTTTGTGCTTCCCCTCCTTGTTTGCTTTTGTTGTTAGGGCTCCCTTTTTTTTCCATTCATTTGTGCTATAAAATGCAAGTAGAACTTCTTCTCAAGTACTTACTGCTGTGCAACCAACGTTGCCCTGAAGGATATGTTGTATTCTAGCAGGGGAAGAACAGCACTTTTGCAACTGTCAGCCCATACGTTTGTGTTAGGAATTGCTTTGTGCGCTTAATGTCACAGAGCGATTTCTAAATGTATTTATTGCTATGCCAGTATCACCGTGGCTGTCACTTCTTTCTGTAATTCCAAATGTGTATCTAAGTGTGTTTGGGAAAGTCTTATCGGGGAGAACTCTCTGAGCGGTGGGGCTGTCCCCCTAAAGTCTATTGTGGATCTCATAGGGCAGGTGGATATGATTTGCGGAATCAAACTCTATAACCCAGGGTTGGATTATAAAGCAGGTCCGTTTATTCCATGAGACGCGTATCATTGGGTGCGCGGGGGATCGTTCCTCCTAACGCACAGCGTAGGGCAAAAGCTAGGTACAGATATAACCGAATGAATACACAATCAGTGGAATTTGCATACATATTCATTACATTCCAGACATATGGCCCTGCTATGAGCAGTGGGGGTCTCCTTTGATGAGAAGACCCATTGTCTCTGACAGAAGTAATCCCATCCTGACCCATTCCTTGTGCAACGGAGTTTCCAGATGTCCTTTTCTTATCTGATCACACATCCTGCTTACCTACATTCCTAAACAAGAGTTAATCCTTATCTTGTCCTTCCCTTACTCAGATATGCCCTGGAGGACGGGGGCTGTGGGAGAAACTAGTGCTAGAGAAGGGAAAAAGTGTCAGCAGAAAAGGAAAGAGAGAAGAGCTGTGATGGGCTGACCCCAAGTCCCTTCCTGTCAGGGAGGTGGTCGGTCAGAGGAAATGAAAGGAGGAATGAAAGAGTGTGTAAGGGTAAGGAAAGTTCCCACTCCTTTGCGGGTACCCAAAGTACAAAAACCAGGGGACTCCTCCAGTGCTGCAAGGAATTAAAAGAGAGGCAGCGACTCCAAACTAAGTTGGGCAATCAGTCTAAACGGTGAGAGCAGGTGAGATTGTAGGAATGTTTATGCCAGCAGGGTTATCTGACGCAGGAGACAATGACAAGCATCATACCTCCCATTCACACTTAATTAGAGTGCTAAAAGCTACGGGCTCCTAGGAAGAATGAGTCTTATAAACTGCTAAGACTGTGAACCGCGGCACCCAGAAGTCATTGGTTTAATTTGTTTTTATTTCTCACTATCCAAACCTTTACAAACAGCTAAATTAATTTTCTTCGAGTAAGTCTGTTTCGCCCATGACAGTAATTATCTCCGCCTTTCTCTCAACCCATGGATTTTTCATCCCCCTTCAGGAGGGAAAGTCAGAAAGTGGTGTGGCAACCAGCCAAGGTCATCTCATCATGATATTATATATTTATATTGATTCATGTATAGAGTCTCATAATAATAGAATGGCTTGGGTTGGAAGGGACCTTAAAGATCAGCCAGTTCCAGCCCCCTCTGTGGACAGAGTTGCCAACCACTAAATATTGGTAGACCAATCAAATCCCTATTCATACATATTTACAGGTTGGGTTACTGATAGGTAAAGCAGAACGAAGTGTGATGTTACTCCGTCGTTGGTATTTGGAACAGCACAAACATAAGGACTTTGTGATAAGACTATTTTCTTCATTAAGTAAACACAGAGCTAGAGATGAGCCATTCCTTGGACTACATTTGGACGTAACGCTGTTGTTTTGGTAATTATTGCATTAGGTAAAATCTGTATGCATAACACTCATTCTAAATCAAAAGAAACAAGATGACATCGAAATTTGCAGCATTTTATAATTTAAATTAAAACCTCAAAAATTTTTAGCAGGTCCATCAATTACCACATTTGTGAGTTAAACAAGTGGGATAATATGAATTTACCAGCACAGCAGTTTTATGAAAGTGAGACCCATCTTAGTAATGGCCAAAATGTATTTGGCATCATCATTGATCCTTTTACATTTTTCAAATACATAATAGAAGGACATAAAAAGCCTCCGTCTCCAAAGTGTGTGGATGAATACTGGAAGAATTATCTCAATTTCATTACTGGGGAGAAATTCAATTCAACACTCTCTGTAAAGGAATGAAATCCTGCTATTTTTTAACTGATTTTTAAAAGAGAAACTTCAGTATTAAATGCATCAGCAAATAGGAAAAGCTCAGAATTAAAATAAAAATAACATTATTTTAGATCAAGGCAAGCTGAGATGAGAGCATTGCCTTGTATTTTGATGACAAAAATTACTTGCCTGTTTTTCATATTCGTGGTTTGCTTTAAGAGGAGATTTTGAAGACGTAGCAGTTAGAAAAGTAAAAAAGGCAATTCAGTTTATTCAACGTGCCAAAATTCAACATTAATTTCTTAAATAATAATCTTAACAGAGATAAAATGGTCCACTTTGAAACTATTGAAGTGGAAGCAGTGAATTTAGCAAAATGGACGTATACTTCTCTGAAGTTAATTTTTGCTGAAGTGGCATGACATTACAAGAAGTGTTCCATCAAGGAATGTTTGGTGTGTCTTGTGTCTGTTTTGTTGTTTTAATCATGTAAGGTACTCCTTTGACTCTTAACATTCCTGCCTCTACATTCCTAATCTCTATTTCTAGTATCTCCTTTAAGCAATCATGGCATTATCTGTCGTAGTTTGAAACAGTGTGCTCAAACAGCCAAAATATGAATAATCATTAATTAAATGGCCTAACTGAAAGAAAATTTTAATTAAAACATTTTTCTTGGTAAAATGAAAAGCACCATAATCTTATCTGTCCAAATATAAAACATTATATTTCCATTTTAAAATGTTGTCTGATTTCAATTTTTTCTTCTTTTGCACCAGATGGGTTTTCTTCATTTTTTTTCTCTTGCAGATTTATTCAAGAATTAATTCTGTGTTTAACGGATGCCCTGAAGAGGACCAAAACTGACCAGCTGCAGTCAATTAAATTATAATAATTTTTTAAAAATCAATTTAAAGTTATTAACTGCAAATAGCAGTAGCTATTTTGACTGATAAGATTCTCAATACAGAGAGAAGACATAGAATATGAATATTCATGTATAGGTTGAGAAATCATCAAGTCTGCGTACAGAATGACTGCTGATTCTTGGTATTCAGTTCTGAGGCTCAGGTAATGACAAATTGCTGATGTTTTACCAGTACAATAAATGTAGGTTTGCTTCCATAAGATACTAAAAAATATTTCAGATTTTTTTAACAATAGTTTTTCATTGGCTGAAGATCTGCTCCAACGAATTCATAATGACAAATCTTATTGCGGGTAAGAAAACTGCTTGAATGTGGTGTTCAGAGCATACAGCATATTAAAGCATATTTTGTAATTCATGTAGTTTAAACATGAATATAAATTGATGATTTTTGTCTTTCTTGTTCTTGGCTGACAGTGTTTTGTTGTTATTTTTTTTTTTTCTTTTTAATAACCTTTGTAATCATAATATGCCTTCTTGCAAATACATAAATTCTGCAAATGCCTAAATTCTGCATCATTTATCTTGGCATTGATGGATGCAAGTACAACTTCGGATGACCCTGCTGGCGGTTCCTTGCTCGTGTCAGTTGTTCTGTAAGGGCTACAGATCAAGTCAAACATTTCACAGACATTTTGCAGTCAGCATAGTAACTTACCATTGGTGGGATTCCAATCTCTGGCAGCTCAAGAGAAAGCTATCTGTACGGTCAGTTTCTACAGGTGGGAAGGCCTGCACTGCGCCCCGTGCCATGGCTTCAGCTCCGTGTTAGCAGCACACTGGTGTTCAGTTCTTGCATTGCTTAACTGACATTATGAGAGATCCCTGAGAGGTGGAGGAGAGTAACCAGTTGTCCTGAGTACATGGTGAGCAGCAGAGAATGACAAATTTACTGAGAGTTTAGAGTAGACATTTACAGTTAGATTCTAGTTTAACCTATTTTAGTATAAAATACTGCAGCGTGGAGACTTTTAAGATCAGGTTAGGAAAATGTCTTTTAGAAATATTGTAACTACAGTTGATAATGCCTTGTAACAGAAAATTGGGCTAGCAGACTAGCTGCAGTCCCTTATAAGTTTGTTTTATGTAATTGTAAAACTCTGTAATGGTCTTAGAAAACAAAACAATGCTACTTGGCTCTGGAGGTCTTTGCTTGGACCAGTGTTAATTGGCACATAAATTAATATCACATAGGCTCGTCTTTATTTGTGTTTACATATCATGCAGAAAATGTGCCTAATGATGACAACCCCTGCAGCATTTCACATATTGAAAAGTCTGAAAAAGTCTTCAGAGGGGTGGTGCAATCTCCTATCTTGGAGGTATTCCGAATTTGAGAGGGCAAAGCTCCAAACAACCTGATCTATTCTGGCCCTGTGCAGAGCAGGACTTGGAATGGGTGAATTCCAGAGGGTCTTTCCGGCCTATTTCATTCTATAATACTATGATTTGAAAGTGCATCTTAAAGTAATCCTCACCTTATTTCATCTTGTCTGTATGCAAGTTGTTTGGACTCAATCTCATGTGCTTCAGGGGAGGAAGGCAGTATCGTGCACAACAGCGTATTCCCTTTCTAGAACTGAAGGCAGGCAACCTGTGTACAGGAACCTTGACTCAAGTAGCACGACCTTCTGTTAGTGTGCATTGACTTTTAAATACTTTGGACAGAATTTCACATTTGTATTAGTAGGTGTCATAAACTGTGGTTTATGTTAAAAAATAAGTTAAAAATCATTTGCTTGTGTGTGCGTGCTTTACATGTACTAAAACAACTGCTAGTTGTTAATGCAGCATCACTGTTAAAGCATCACTGCTTTCAGATGAACTTTCATTGAAGGTATCAGCAGTTGTTCTCCATTGCATGTGGTTTAATGATTTGTTAATTTGTTTTTGTTTTCATTTTTGTTTCCTTTGTAGTGAAAGACCTCCTTCTGTGAAACACAGTGATAGCATCTCAACCAGCACTGCAGTTCTAATCTGCGAGAGAGTCAGCTGAAGAATTAGAAATGAAGACTTGGACAAAATGAAATCATTCATATGAGGAAATCGGGACCAAGAAGTACATTCAGGTGATCTGGCACTGGGCTTATTTTTTTAGGGTTGTTTTCAACTCTTACGATACAACCCCTATAGAAATGCTTTGTTCTGAGACCAAAGTAGTAACTCATTACAACCGAAGACATGCAACGTGTTCTATTACTCACAGCAGCACAAACATGCAGTGTAGTCAGTCATATATTGTGACACTGGAAATAAACTCCTACAAGCATGAACAATGACGAAGGCTAACATAAAAAATGGGAAATCGTGACTTGGAAAGATGTATAAAGGCCCTTGTATGAAAGTAAATATTAACCTCTCAGACTGGTTTTGAATGACTTGGCGGGAAAACTTAATCGATATGGACTTGATAAAGTCCATACAGGGTGGTGAATAAGAGTGGGTAGTATCTGATGGGTCACTGTCATCTGAAAGTGCATAATCAGCTAACTTAAGTTGAAATACCCTGTACATTCTCCACAACGTAGAGAGAAAGAAGTGGAAAAAAAATAAGTCTGTAGAGGAACCACATAAGGCATTGAAAAATATGCATTAACTTGAGAGAATTAAAAAGCATGATTGATTCAGCTTATCTAAAAGAAGACTGAAGTGTGGCTTGATCAAGAAACCAAATCCCTTTCAATAACATTTTCAGAGACTAAAAACAGAGGAAGTCACAATGAAAAATAGAGCTGGACGCTCAGGTCAAATAGAGTCAAATTGGAACTGTATTGGGGTTAGAAGAGGAAGTAAGAGAAAAAATGATTTATAAAGGAAGAGATCTGTCAAGAAAAATAATAGAACAGTAGGTACTCTACATGTCACCTGTTATTCAGAATAAGTCTTCCAGGAACATGTGGTTCAGTCAAACACAGAATATTGGACTCAAAGAAATATTAAGTTGAAGTTAATGGCCCATGATTTAGGTAGAAAATGCTTTTCCCCTCACAGCCCCCAAGTACCTACATACAACAGTAGGAACTGCATCCACCCCTGCAAGAAGCTGAAGTGCCTTCTGTCGTTCATGTATTCTGAAGTCAAAGTTATTCATGGTCCAGAAAATCTACAGAAAGAGAAATAAATCTGGAATTATGAGTAAATGTCAGGGGAAATGCATGTCATTTTCTACCAAACTACACATGAAAAAATAAGTTCACTAAAGAACATCTGAAAACACACTTCACTTTTTTTTTTTTTTTTCTCTCCCTCTATAAAGCACATAACTGTCTAAAAGATAGATTATTTCTGTTGTACTGACCTGGAAGAAACGTTTAGTGTGGTGTTTTTCTTCATGTGTTCCAGAAAACTAAAATAGACCCGAAGTAAGTCGCTGAGTTCATTACCTGCAAGCAGCCAACAAGTTTGAAATATGCAGTTTATGTCCACCACATTTTCCTTTTTAAGACCTTTGGGGTGACAATTTAGAGATCAGTTTCATTGCCTACCGAATTATTTTTATTAAAATAAAACAACAACAACAACAACCAATGAAAACCAGCAACTCTTAGTCCTGCATATTTCTTGTACTTTCTAGGAGTTTTAATGTGTGCTCACATTGCACCTACATTGTTTGCTCACCATTAGCATCCTTTTAGAAAGAAAAGAATCAAGCAGCACTTCCAACACAATAGCTCATTTTACAGGATACTGCAATGAACCTTTTAAGGATGAATGAAATAGCCCTTCTAGATAGATTTTGTTCACAAACTGCTCTTACAGATTCATAAATACCTCTGAGAAAAAAAAGACAGGAGTTCTCAGTGTTTTACACAAATCCTTAAGTAAGATTTTATCATTCACTACTGCTCATAAGCATTGTGAAATCTAATAGCAAAAGTACAACACCACACTAATATCTACTTACAATGCATAGAAATAGTGCCATCTAGATTTTTTTTTGTATCTGACAATGATCTTCTTGGTTGCTGGTTAATATGATGATTAAGAAATAATAAGATAATGGCTTTACAGTGAAAAGAATGAAATACAGGGAAAAGAATGAAATATAGTGTCTAGAAAGCTGAACTAACAATTAAAAATCAACTCCTTCCCAGCCATTAAATAGCCATCAACTCCAATATGCCATTAAATAATGAAATCTTATTTCACTTATCTATGTTATTCCTTTTCTCTTACTGTTAGAAATACAAGTAATCTGGAACTGGCCATCTTTGCACAGCATCAGTCGTAGCAGAGCCCCGAATTCTGACACTACTAATCTCATTGTACTATAAGATAATATAATAATCTTTCTGACATGAAGAGAAAAAGATGTATCTCTTCCAGTAATCTTTGATAATAATCTGTCAACAACATTGTAACTTCTATCATTTCAGAAAAGGTTTTTGCCTTTACTGGAAAAGGACTGAGGCTTTGTGCAGACAGCAAAATTCAGAGTCTTGGGACTTCTGGGGTTTTGTCTCAGTCTGAGCAGACTTTAGCTTTATTAGCCTTGAAAACAGTTCTATAGCAAGCACATAAGTTTTGCCTTAATTTATTTTAGCTTTAATTTTTTACAGGTATAAAAAGTCATTATTCTTCTTAGATTGAATTGTCTGTGCCATCCACAATGAAATGTTGTGCAGAAGGTTTTAGATCTCCCTACACCATCTGAGCAGGAGAACATCAACCTTAGGACTCAAAGGACCTTCGAGTGTTTGTCATCTCAAGTTGGCTGGTGCTTTGTATAACACCTTAAATTGTTTTAACAAGTCATTCTTCTATTAATCTGGACTGTAAACTGTGGCATTTTTGTAACTGGATTAGCAACAGGCATTTGTTGTAACTCGAATTCTGATGTTAATCACATGAAGTATACTCATGAGAAACATTTTGAGTGTAACAGATGCCTATGTGAGGAGCTTTCCACTTACATGCCATTATAAGGACTGAAGAGGCATCCAATTTCTTCTAACTCTGCAGTAAAGCAAGGATAGGCCCATGGATTAACACTGGTGTATCCCTTCAGATTCAGCTTGTAATGGTTAACTCTTGTTTACATTACTTTATGACGCACCCATTTCATGTAACTGTTTTTTTTTCCGTTCGTGTTGCCGGTTTTTAATCACTTTACTTAAGAAAATGCAAATATGATTTATAAGGGTGTCACTGGTGAGTTGCTATAGGATAGCTACATTCTAAAAGCTAAGGTTTTAGAAATAGCCCATTTGTAATTCTTCAGTCCTCTTCAATCAGGAAAGTATTTGATTTCCTCCCTCCCCCTAGCCTCGTTGTCAAAGGAAATCCACATTAAAAAGAAAATAAAAAGAACATTGACCTTTTGTCTTCAAATAATACTAATTATCACACATTCAGGCCACTTAATCAGGGTACTGTAAGATAATTGGTCCCTGAAAGGATCAGGATGTATTTTGCCGCAGGCAACATTATTCAGTAACTATGGATTACTTAAACTGTGACATTTTAAATGCATTCAAGGGCTGAAAACCAACTAAACTATGCAGGAGTGGTAAATCAGCAACTGAGCAGTGCAGTGTGTATCTTAACGACCTGATCATCAGGAGGCAGCAAAAGTGAGGCTGCCTCACAAGGGAAGGGAAGATGCAAGTTGGAGGATGCAGCATCGCTGCCAGAGCAGCACTCCCCAGCCAGGGCACACTGCCATACCTGAGCAGGGCAAGAAGAGCAGGGCTGGTGACAGTGTCTAGTTCTAGCAGTCTTCTGACAAATGCTAGGTGATGAGTCAGGCCTGAGAGTAGCCCAGCCAATAAATAAATGAATCAGGAAGGTGTCAGGGCTTGGCCCAACCTTTCCTACAAGCACAGCTCAGACAAGGGTGCAGCGCCTGGGCCACAGGCAGGGAGTTGGAGCGGAGGGCTGCTCGTGGCAATTACAGCCTGTTGGTGGGCCATGTTGTGCGTGTAAGCCATTTGTTAAAAAACATGCCAATTAACGCTGACTGCAGACAAACAGAAACTTTAATTAGCTCATCCTTAAGGGTGTTTCTTTCTCCCCTGCAGAGTAAAATCTAATCTTTAAGCTGTTTTGACATTTTTATGGCTGGAACTGGATTTCTTTTGCTATTTCATTTTAAATAATCATTTATACTTGTTCATTGTTCCAGGATTGGATAAAGTCTGGGTTTGGGGGGGACTTGTAAGACAAGCTGGAGCATGCTGGAGAAATTATAACCATGGGCTTTTTAAAATTAAATTAAAGTGAAGAGCAAAAATTAAAAGTATGGTGTGCAAGTAATAATCTCACTTCAAGCACCGAAATTCATAAACGGAAATAATACGCAAGTCTTCTTAAAAGTTATAGCAAAGTAATGCGGAATTATTACTTCTACTGCAGTGTTCTGTCCTTCAGCTACTCCAGTAATATGATTGAGAACGTTGTGTTTGCATAGAGTTTCGAATTAGAAAGCCTCTAAAGAAACAAAAATGTTATGGTAAAACTTACTGCTGTAGATAAACTACTACTATGGATCCTTTTGAATTCACATTTGACTTTTTGAGGTGTTAGCCTATACATTAAAGTACCAATAAATACAGATTTATTGGTATATCCTGCAATCTCCACTTCTATATGGTTTTTGTTTCAGGTTTTATTTTTTCCTCTGTAATTACTGCATAGAGCCCAAATGCATCACAGGAGTGGAAAATTATCTAAATGAGCGTGTTTGTCATTCTCCTGAGGTGTCTGACTAATGAATCAGTTAAGTTTTGATTTTGTAATTCAAAGCAGGCTGTCCTCAATTCACTTTTGCAAATTTTATTCTCACAGTACACATCCATGGCAAATTCCCCCATTTTTTCAGCACCACTGAAATCAAAACCACGTAGGTCCCTTTCCTACAACAACCAAGATGTAATAAATTTAAAAGAGGTCTGAAGAATATACAGAAAGGAGATTGTGGTGATTACTTGTGTACTGTAAGAACAAGATGCATGCAAAAATGTGAAAGTGTATTGCTGCATAAATCCCTTTCAGTACACTGCACAGGACTTCACCTGCATGGCTAACACTGTGGCATACTTCCCATGGGATGGCTATCAGAGTTAAAAAGGTTATTTGACCTGCTCTTCAATGGCTTGCATATGTGTCCAAAAGGGAAAATATTGAATCTGTCATGAGTTAGAAGTCAGTGAACATGAAATGGGAACCTATTTCTCAGAGACAGCAATACAGCAATTGATAATTCGCAGTGCTCAAATTTAACCAATGGCTTTTCCAGACAAGTGTTGGATATAGTACCATGAAAACCACTGGAAACCTCTGTCAGGGGCCGGAGGTGGTATTAGTAGTTCACAATATAATAAAATATGGGCCAGTTGAAGAGAGATGGCTTTAGTACGTATATATTAGAATAGGAATGGGTTGTCATGGCAAAATTAGATGGGGAGCTTCCAAAGTCCTTTGCCAGGACCAAAACACCCATGATGCTGATCCCCACAAACACCCTTTCCAGTGGCAGGAAATTGCCTGTGATTTTAGTAGTTATCATTCTCTGATAATGATCTTGAGCTAGAATATGCCAGACAGCTCCAGGGGGCACATGGTGTTTCCTGTGACAGAATTCGTCTGTGAAGGAGAGGTACTGGGTCTGTGATAGCTCTCAGGGATGACATTCTGAAGAGACAGCCTTTTCTCAGACACTATGAAAAAAACACCAGAACTGGAAGCCCCAGCCTAACCAGCACAGATGCAGAGGTGCACAAGCCTCAACTCAGTAGTGATGCATTGGAATCATATTCCTATAAGTTTCCACGTGGGTTCATAAGCGATTTGTATTCCATATGCTGTTGCACATTTTTATTAGGATTAGGACAAAGATTCTGTAAATGAATTGACAGAAGTGTACGGTACAGATTTTTGGGGAAAAGCATTATCCTAAACATGCATTTATGATGATATTTCTGTTGCCTTATTGTATGTGATACTTCTATGGGATTTGGCAAACAGGGAAATAGACCAGTGTGAAACTTATGCAGTCCAATGGGAATTTCTCACTGACTGATGGATACAGACAAGTCATTAAGTTGTCCAGAACAGCCTCTGTCACCTGAAATAGTTGTATTGCCTTTGTGAGGTGAAATCTGCCACTTACGTCTTGGGAGATAAAACTGTAAAAATAGGAGAAAGTGTCAGCTGTTAGCAGCATCACTGAGAAAGTAAAGTGATGGAAAATGTTTTAAAGGTTTCTGGGAAGACTTTAAATTGGATGAACTCTCTGCCACTTATAAACACAAAATAATTAGAATTGGCATAAGACAGTATTCTTGTAAGGAGAGTAATAATTAAGATCTAGGTATTGCTGAGAGCACAGATATCCTTTCTTATTTTAAGTTGCAGGTTTTTAGTTCAGCATATGTAACTCACATCTCCAATAATTCACCAAAGCATAAGCCTCAAGGCATAAAGCATATCGCACCTTTTTCTCTTGTAAGAATATTTACACGTGACAACACAAAATTCCTGGAACCAAAATGTCTTCCAGAAGCATGTTTTGGAAAGCCGTTTCTAATATGAAGTCAAACCCACAACAAGGAGCTCTACTATAGCTTCCTCTTGGGTGTCAAAGTTTGGTCATCTGTGCTCAACTTCATAGCAGTTTTCAGAAGCAGATAGACAGGAAGCTTTCCAAAAAGGCAGTGCTTTAAGAAATCCACGAGGAAATGGACTCATCATATTGGTGAGTGCCTGAGAGCTGTCACTTTGAGAGAATTTGCTGAGCGGAGCGTGTTCATGTTACTTATGGCACTGAACAACGGTAGTGGTGAAAGTGAATTGGTGCCTTAGGAACAGTCCTGCGTGTGTTCAGTGGTGCGTTCACGGAGCTGTTATTGGAGAATTACTAAATCACGTTAAAAGATAGAATTAAGCCTTGGTCAATTGCAGAAATTGCTGGTTCTACCTTCCCTCAAACCTGCCCACTGACAGTGTTGTGAAAAATACTGTGAAATGAACTTTGAATAAATCTGTACTGGGTCTTTTAGCTTAAAAAATGCCCTTATCATGCCTTGAACACTTCGGCAATATGAAA
Source organism: Perdix hodgsoniae (assembly GCA_035772895.1). NCBI lineage: Eukaryota > Metazoa > Chordata > Aves > Galliformes > Phasianidae > Perdix > Perdix hodgsoniae. Next base: position 177,886 of record JAPSGF010000131.1, read on the forward strand.
AGGCATGTTACTATTTGTTGATGTAAGATTATTTGCTCTCTGAAACTCTTCAGTGTGATGGTGAAACTCTGAAGAAAATCAGCAATCACCTTGAATAACACACTGAGTGATGAATTCACTTTATCATGGATAAACATGGATCTGTTATATAGGGAAAATCCTCTGTAAGTAGCTGTCATCATCAGTCCCCTGAAAAGAAAAAAAGAAAAAAGGGAAGGGAAAGGAAGGGAAGGGAAGGGAAGGGAAGGGAAGGGAAGGGAAGGGAAGGG